>QKQZ01018390.1:0-10460 GCA_003595255.1 Solenopsis fugax
ATGTCTTTCGGTCCTTACCCATAGAGCAGATTCCTTGAGACATACGCACTTTCAGCAATTTTTTTAATTTACTATCTTCATAATGATTATAATGATTGCAAAATATTAGAGAAGTTTCCTCTTCATTTTGATCTCTATCTGCACATGAGGATTGATANTATATTTGGTCAACATGTCTTTTGGTCCTTACCCATAGAGCAGATTCCTTGAGATATACGCACTTTCAGCAATTTTTGTAATTTATTATCTTCATGATTATAACGATTGCAAAATATTAGAGAAGTTTCCTCTTCATTTTGATCTGCACATGAGGATTGATACGCTTATTATTGTAAACCATGTATTTAGCAAGAACAAACATTTAATTAATGCAAATAAAAATTTAATTAAAATATATATGTACTAATTTAATCCAAATGTATATACTAAGACTCGTTGAAAGAGGCTAACGATTACGTGATAAATGACCAATATGATGAGCGGTAATTCGTGCGCAAAGACGTCTATGTATGAATCTCCAGTTCATGCGAATTGCGTGTAATTCGTATTGGCTGTTTTTCACTTAATCGAAAATTTAATTAATTCAACAAAATATTTGCCATAATTTGATATTACAAAACATTCTGTATGTTATATTTATATTACTGCGTATATGTATTTAACTCTTTGTTGCACGTATTGTCACACATTTCTAATTGTTAATTTAAAATCTTCTAAAAGTTATTTATTAGAGGAACCTTTTGTCAATCCACCAATATCGAACATACTAAATGAATACGTAAAATTTTAATTTTTGAAAAAATAAAATTGGATGATAGACGTTGTACCGTTACAACACTATGCAGCAAAGAATTNCTATTTGCCATAATTTGATATTACAAAACATTCTGTATGTTATATTTATATTACCGCGTATATGTATTTAACTCTTTGTTGCACGTTTTCTCACACATTTCTAATTGTTAATTTAAAATCTTCTAAAAGTTATTTATTAGAGGAACCTTTTGTCAATCCACCAATATCGAACATACTAAATGAATACGTAAAATTTTATTTTTTGAAAAAATAAAATTGGATGATAGACGTTGTACCGTTACAACACTATGCAGCAAAGAATTAAGAACATTTCCGATATGTTATACACTGAAAAAAAAATTTTGTTCAATAAAAAAAAAATTATTTAACTTAACAAAATGCTACGGTCGAATACGTGCAAATAAATATCATGTAATAAGAACTAAATATTTTGTTTAATTCCTACAATAATTTTAAATGTAATCCAACCAAATTGAGTTATTGCAGACAAAATGTTTGTTTGATTCTAAAGTATATTTAATTGAACTTAAATTCATTTTGATGATCTATAAAGTAGCATTAATTAAGGCAACAAAAAGATGAGTGTGTCAAACAAAAAATATGATAGTACAACAAAATTTATGTTTAAAATCGACACGTAATGTTTTCGTTCAACTAAATTGCAGTTGAAACCTACACAGATTAATATTATCGTGAAATTCATAATTTTTTCACTTAACAAAAGACAATGTCGTAGTGACAAAATATACTGTAGCACGATCTTTATGTTTATTTAAACATAATGCAATACCCTATTAATGAAGAGAAATATTTTGTTTATCTCTTAATAAATTAAGTTAAGTAAACTATCGTTCTTTTTAGTCCAAGTATCTATTGAGATAAATTGAATATGAAGATGATTTAGTTTGACAAAATATTTCTTTCTCTTGAAAAAATAATTAGTTGATATAACATAAAAAGTGTTGTCAAAAAGTAATAAATTTATTCGATTAACCATTCACGCATTTGATGGAATTAAAATTTATTTTCTATAACCAAATAAAATGATAATAAGAAAAAATATTTAGTTAATGGGAATTAATATATTTTTGGAATAACTAACTATTAAAATACAGTAACCAAATATTTGATTCGATTGACCTTATATTATTTTTGCGTGTACACATATTTTGTTGTACAATAGATGATACTATTGATTAAAAGTTTATATTATCAGAATTATAGTGCTGATGATTTGCTACAAAGATTTTGAAGTTAACTTCGAACTTCGTAACAATTCACCCTATAATTTTGATATTATCATCTTTTAATCAATGATACCATTTATTATACAATCTAACATGTGTACACGCAGAAATAATACAAAGTCATTCAAATTCAAACATGATATACCTATTAGTTTTATATATTATGGAATGAAAATAAAACGATTACAATTCATATTTTTGGTTCCCATCAATCAGTATATAATTAGTTATCAGCATGTCATGTAGAAACCAAAAAGCTATAGAAACTATGAAAACGATTAGTGGGAAGAATAAAGCACATAATTTAATTGGATTCAACTGGATTGAATTTCAGTCCGTTTATTAAATAGTTTTTATTAATTATTGACAAAAACAAAACATAAACTTATGAATATTGAATGCACGAATATATACTGCATAAATATTGCACAAAAATCAGTCAGTAATATTTATACATTTAGGTCCATAGCACATAGAAAAACTTAATCAGTAGAACTTAAGACATAATGAACCAATTGGTTCAGCAGTAAAGTAAATTTTTAAGTTGTAAGGATTACTGTTTAAATTTTTCTATGTGTTACGGCCTTCACAATCATTAGATATATCCTATGCATACGTGTTAACATTAAATTAAAAAAATATTTAAGCAATATGATTGCAGATATAAGTATTCAGCAGATACAAGCAGATCACTAAAACCTAAACATCTGAACCTAAAAATATTCCGCCAGTTATCGTTTTTAAACATCATATTAAAAAAAAAAAAAATTTCATTAGACTTTTGTGCTAAAGAGATATGCTTAATAAAAACGTATTATTTATATTTTATATAATATTTTATATAAAAAATGAGAATACGATTTGGTATGAATTTCTGTTAAAGGATCTATACGCACGAAATGTAATATTTACCATCTGCCATTACGTACAGTTTGATAGGAGGATATTGATTAATATCCTTAAAACTTATAAATCCCCATGTATTCGTCTTAGTCACTTCGTATGCATAATAATGTCTATATACACCTAATGTGTTCAATCTAAGATATAAAAAATATATATTTCGTGATTCATGAATAACTATGTATTTAATCTGGCCAAACATCAAATCGTTCGAGTCTATTATTATAACTGCATTGGTATAGTAAGTTACGCCATTTACTTTAACCCAGGGTGTCGATATACATTCATTTACGATATACGGTGGAAGAATATTTTTTAAATAAATATTGTCTCGAAGAGAACTCAACTTTTCATCGAGTATGGGTCCCCAGCATAAACGATTTGAAAATCCTTCCTTAAGAAGAAATCTATAAGACATGCTAAGCTGATGTTTTAAAGCAAGCGTAAAAGCTGGTTTTTTACGCGATGTTACGACTTTGGAATTGTCCTTTAATTGTTTATGTTTCGCTTCGTAACGAATACAAGAGAGGTGTTTCAAGGGACCAAATCTTTTCATTACTCGAGTGTAATGAAGTAACAAATGATGTTTAGGCTTTAGTGGTTCAGAAAAAAGTTCTAAATATAGCGAGTGATGCTCCGAGATCAGAGTTTCGAGTAACTGAGTAGTCGCAATGTTAAATGATGGAGACAAAATGATACTTATTATTTCACGTAAATTGAGATAAAGTTCCCATACTTTATGGTCGAGAGGAATAAGATCACCGATAAGCAAACCAAAATTCTCAACTAAGAACAACATCTCCGATGACGAGAGTATTAGTAGCTGTTTTGTAAGACTGTTATATGGTATACAAAGAGGCGCATTCTTTCCAGCGCTTGTACCATAATCGAAATGCTCAATTCGCGAATTTAAGGTATCGAGGGAAAATATTTTTTCATCAATTATAAAAGCCTTTAAAATTTGTGCTATTTCATAGCGACATATACCTTCAAAAATATCATGCATGATATCTATACTTGCATTTTCTATTACGTGAAAGCTTGAGATTTCATTAAAGACACATTCAGCGTTTATTCCCCTCGAACATCTTGCAGAGTCTTCGCGATAATTTTCAACTGTGCGTAACATTTCAGGATGTTCTTTGACCTGATTTTGTGTTATAACTTTATCAGCAAAACAAATTCGACACCAATGTTTTGAATTGAAGGAAGTGGTAAAGTCAGTAATATAATTAACTCCTAGATTGTCACCAATTATTGTCAATAACGCAAAATATACCGTGTGTTGTTGATCGTTTATATCCAAGATTAATCCATCTTTTTCGAGTTTGTTTATCTGATTAATTATATTACAAAATATTTTTTTATTACCAATGTTTTTATGATCCACTGAATTATGTAATTGAGCTAAAAAGATGTTCTCTAGCATGCTACTATATTCAAATGGTAAGCAAGCGATTGAGAAGTAAACTGCATCAAGTTTATGTACATTTTTGTGAGATCCGAGAGCATTATTAATTTCAAGATCGTCAAAATATAATATTATCGGCAATACTATTTTCTCTGGAAATTTTTTCTCAATATTTCTCCATACTTCTCCCTGAACTGCTGAAATAATTAGCTCACTTTTTTTACAATAATCCAAATGTGACAAGATGGAAGTTAAAACATTCGGTAGTTCTAGAAATTTTTTCAAAACCGATTTTATCGGTATGATTTGAATCTCTGCATTGACTACAACAACTTGGCGCCGTCCTTTTACAAAACGAGACTTTAGTGACGCATCAACTGTAATGGATTGAGGTTTTATTAGGATGTTTAAATTATCAAAGTACTTTAAAGTTTTATACTCAGTTGAAAAGTTATCAAACGCATGTTGTACTATATTGAACATTGAGTCGAGGTCAGATGGTAATTTTTCATTATTCTCACAATTATACTTTTGTTTTAACATTGATATGAAAGTCGAACCATACAGATCATTTAATTTATCGATTAAACTTGATACAAACGATCTTGGAAGAATCGGATCCGCATAAAGCTCAGTGACAAACAATGCAATACGTTGCTCTACTATGCGTGAGAAATTTTCAATACTTAGGCAGGACTGAAAGGGCGGAGAAATTTTATTCGCACAAGGCTCATGACTTCGAGAGGTACTCGGACATTGTGGATCGTCGAATTCAACGATAATTTCGTCATTTGACTCATAATCAGTTTCAATCTGCTGTGTTTTATCGACATGTATATTATGTTTCAAACTTAAATGTTTTTTATATGTATAACAGTTATTAAAACTACGGTAACAATTTTGGTATGGACAATAACAAGTCGAAGTCATCAACGTTTTGTGTCTAAGTTTCATGTGACATGTAAAGCTATCTGCTGAAGACAGTTGCGAATTGCAAAATGGACAAGGAAACATACTGTCTGAGTATAAAAATACTTTAATCAATTAAAAAAGATTTAAAAATCTTTAACTAAAAACTAAATACTTTTGTGATGCGATATCTGTTCAACAATATGTGATCATTTGCAAGTATATAAATTGTTATTTTTACTCAGTGTTTTCTTTGTTTAAATTCGAAAGTTCTGTGATGATTTCCATAATATAAGGAGTCATTTTATCCCATTTTGTCGAAAACTTGAATAGACTTCGTTGTAAAAGTAACCACAAATGCTCACTTTCCGGCGGGTATGTAGCATCGAGCACATGAAAAGATTTAAAACATACTTCTAGGGCTTTTAGAGCCGACGGTACCTTGTATAATACTGTATCAATACAAATGTAAAAACTATCGATTTCAGTAAGAGTTGGTCCAACGGCGATGATAAAAGGTTGTAGAGTTATACCAAGATTTTTCATTGCTTCCCTTCGGCTCTCTTGTATGTTAATCGTGTCGGCCGACAGCTACATATAAATAAACAAATAAGAAATAAATGTCTCATAGAAGTATACACTTATTAATTTTTAATAAATTTATTCTTTAATATATTTAAAAAATTAAGTTTACCGCTGTATGCATAATAATGCTATCTTTGCATTCACTTATCGAGGGCTTCCATTGATTTTTCTTAATTCTTATTCGTCCTTTTGGTGGTATTAAGTGTGGCAGCAGACGCAGCTGTAGAAAGACTCTGCTATCTGCAATTAAAAAAATTGTATCAGATTAGATGTATACATATTATATAGTAATTTGCGACTACTGATATAAATTTCACTAACCGTCAGTCAATTGATCTAATTGGAGCAACTGGTTCAACGATTCAGCGTTACTATCGTCTTTTCTGAGTGGGAGAATATTTTGAAGATTCGTATAAAAGGTTGACCAATTTTCTTTGTTGAGCTCTACAGTTGTCAACTTCAGGGAACCATAATCTACTTCTATAAGATCGTATCCTTTTGGATGCTTCAAAATTGACCAACGCTCGAAAATGTCACAAACTTTTAAGGTTTTTTTTTGCAAATTATCTTTGCGACGGCATTCTGCCGTAAGCTTCCACTTTGCGAGGACTATTTCCCATGGTTCTGTGTGCTTTTGGAGCCAAGATATCGCCTCTGAGATAGATTCGGTATCTACGAATGATACAAAATTTTATATGTATACCAGATATGTATATATATATATATATATATATACTAAATATTTATTTAAAAATGTAACATGTATAATTGCTATTAGACGCAAAAATTAGAAGTTACGAATTCAGTAAAACTGGAGATGACTAACGTACTATCGTCATCAGAAGATAGATTCGCAGAACAAATACTAGCAGACTTGTCAAGCGATGTGTCAGAACCAGACAGATATTTAAATTCGCGGATTTTGTTTCGATATTTATCGACTAATTTTCCTCTTGACACCATAGACTTCTGAGTACGCGAATATCTCTTCGGAATAGGTGGAATATAATAAGTATGTGTCAACTCCGTAGGAAAAATTTTGACGATAGCGTGGGCCAAAAAATCAAAGTCCTGATTCGTCAATCTGCAAATTACGTGAAAAATTTATTTCGAAAAATTGTAATTTTTTATTATAAAAAAACATAAAATTGTATGCAATATATACAATATATATTATAATTTGTTTATAAAAACATAAATAATATTCAAAATATGAATAAGTAACATAAAATAAATAAATAAGTACAAAAAAGGATAATAACCGATTTGTTTTTGAGAGAATTTCTGACAGGATAAGGTCGACGATAATGTTACGACACTTTCTTGACAAAGTCTTAATTTTTTTGTACGACTGGAGAATTGCTTGACCCTGGATTGTTTTATTGAGCATTGATTTAATATTTATATTTTGTGATCTTAGAGCAAACATGGTCTTGCCCAAAAAGACATTTTCTCTCTTCAAAGAGAATTCATCATCGTTCCTTTCGTTTGAAAGCTTTTGATTAAGATCGCTATCAACGCTTTCCGTTTCGCTCTCATGATTTAAGTGCTGTATTGTTAAAGAATTTTATGTAATGCAAAACGAGATAAAATAAACTCAACTAGACAAAAAAATAAAACATTAGATATTATACTGACAGACTTATTGTCGATTTCTTGTTGACCATATGTCGACATCCAATTCTCGAGAAAATGTAAACGAAGTCCAATTTTCGGAAATAATTCCTTTATTAGGTCTATTGTAAGTTTCGAAATATTATCATCATCGATGGCATTCTCTATGAAATCGTGAAGTACTTGATCAATCGTCGACTCAACAAAATGTTGTTTCTTTGTTTTGTCGATTCAATAAAATTTGTGTCTAAGTATTTAGTTAATTCGACAAAATAATTAAGCGCGAACGTACATATACATATACATACACATATACATCAACTTTTTGACCAATACATTATTACTAGAGTCTGGACGTTCGGGCTCGATCTCGGGTCGTGCGCGGAGAACTGCTGCGTGCGAGTGTCCGCTAGAAAGAGATAACAATAGCCGATGCGACGACTGTCGGATTGCGTCCGACTCACTTGCACGCAACGGTTCTCCTCGCGCGACCCGGGATCGAGCCCAAACGTCCGAACTCTAATTATTATAATATGTCATACTATGTCTACGTATAGTATAGTATATAATATAGTATAGTATATAGTATATAATTATAGATAATATTATACATCACACATTATGTATTAATATTATACACGTGGATGTATTGCCACAGAACATACCTTGCATAATTTCGATCATTTTCGCCGAGATTTCTTCGTTGAGCTTCCAAGATTTCACGACATTGGCCATTGTTATGTACCGAACTTCCCGACGTTTCGTTTGAAATGATAACGATGCCGGACAGTCGATCGAATATGATTCCAGCAAATTCTGCTGGAAGTATGGCAGGATGGCTTGGAAGATTTGCCGTTGGGCAGGATCGGCAAATAACACACGGACCGTACGACTGATTGTATTTACACAAGGCGCACGTCTTGCTCGTTCGCCATATTCCCAAAGACTCTTTCGTCCCGCGCACGCCTTCTTCCGCTTCTCAACTCGCCGTGCGTGCCGCTTCTGGCTCACGCCAATTAGGGCCTCAGGCCGCTGCCGCAATCTATGCCGCGATCGTATTGGTGGATCGAAAAATGATTCGGATCTTATAGTCACATCACAGTTACACAAAGAAGATGAACACTCTTCCGTGAGGATACACACGAAAATACAAATAGCGCGAAACTATGCTTATCGATGGCTTCCATGTGCGACACTAAACGACGGTGCACGATAAACGCGCTATTCGCCACATGGCAACAACGTATTACGTCGCATGTTTTATCAAGTCGAACTAAAACTTTTGTTTCTGCACTTTATATTTGGTTGATTCAAATATGTTTTCTTTTTACTTTTAGTATGTTTTATTCTATCAATATATCATTGATTGAAAATATTTGATAAAAAGAGAAAGTATCGGATACAGAGTCTAATCTAATTGATAACTTCTTTATATAACTTTCTCAGTTATGTACTGGCGATGCAGAAATTACATCTTTTAATTACTTTATTGTGAAGATTTGGTTAATGCAACAACTTTTTATTTAATCGAACTTAATCATAATCTACTTAACAAACTGTTCAATGTTGGTTGACGGAAATGGTTCAACTATTTTATTTAGTTGATAAGACCATTATCGTTTGGTAATCTTTGAGAAATATCAGTCATCAATATCATTATATTTATTTCGATTGTCTCACGAAGTTAACTAAATGCGTTTATATCCGAAATGTTAATATTTGATTCTTTTAAATGCGAGGATTTGTTTGAATGAACTGCGTCATTATTACATGAGATAACAACATTTTCACAAATAATATACATTCAAGGCAACCAAATGTTGTGTCATATGAGTGTACATTCTGTATTATATATATAATTATAATATAATAAATTTTTAGGTAAAACTGATCCAACCAATCATTAATTGAAGTTCATGAAAAGTTTCAATATTTAACTGTACGAAAATCTTGAAAGAAATATTTCTCAGAAAATGCAACTCAATTGTTTGTTGGAAAATAAATTTATTTATATGTTGGACCAACAATTTTGGATCGATAATGCGTAAACATATTAACGTATTAAGAATGTTAAATCAACATTTATGTAGTTACATTAAACTATTTAACTTTTCAAAACTATTAAATATTTTTGTCTACAGTATATTTTCAAATGACTGAATATCGCAGTCAAACCAAACAAATTTAATTTTGCTTTTAAGATAAAGTAGAATTCAATTAACATATTATATGTGGTCAGAATTACTTAATAGTTTTGGAAAGTTAAGTAGTTTACAATAACTAAATAAATGTTGATTTGACATTGTTAATACGTTTATGCATTATCGAACCAAAACTGTTGATCGAACAGATAAACTACTTTTCTTTCCAACAAATAATTAAGTTGTATTTTCCGAAAAATATTTCTTTTAAAGTTTACTTACGGTTAAAGTAACTAAATATTTAAGCTTCTCATGAACCTCAATTAATAATTGATTAGGTCGGTTTTATCTAAGAATTGTTATATACAATACAGAATATATCATCATTCGACAAAATATTTGGTTGTCTTGAATATATATTATTTGTAAAAACGTTGTTATCTCATATAATAAAGGCGTAGTTTATTGAAACAAATCCTCGTATTAAAAACAATCAAATATTTACATATCTGACGTAAATGCATTTAGTTGACTTCGTGAGACTATCGAAATAAATATAATGATATTGATGACTGATATTTTTTAAAGATTACCAAACGATAATAGTGTCGTCAACTAAATAAAATGGTTGAACCATTTCCGTTAACCAACATTGAACAGTTTGTTATGCAGACTATGGGCAAGTTCGGTTTAATAAAAACTTGTTGCATTAACCAAATTTTCACATAACTAAATATATTTAGTTCGTTGAACAAATTTTTTTTTTCAGTGTAATTAGGCAAACATGATATATATTTTATGTTACACTTACATGTTACACTTACATGAAGTACA
>QKQZ01018395.1:0-13559 GCA_003595255.1 Solenopsis fugax
AAGAAAGAGGAGGCAGACTCTTGGCAGAGCAAGGCAGCGAATTTCCTAGCTGACAAAGGCCAGCGCGCGGAGTGTACCTTTCGTCATCCGCGCGACGACGAGTCGGGAAAGAGGTATCGATCCGACCAGCCGGGCTCAATAATTCCGACAAGGGTCCCTTCTCTCGCTCCTTTAACGCGGGAACGCAATTTGTTAGCTCCTGCGCGATGTGCACTGCCCGCCGTGCTCTCTTCTTCTCTTTACCTGATCTCCTTCCTCATACACACACACACACACATACGCGGTCACGCGGACGGCATTCGGTTCTTGGCCTCCTCCTGTCCTCTTGTCTCGGCTTAAGAGCATCGATCTTGTTATTAATTCGGGAGATGAGCGCAAAGGTGAAATTGACCTGTGTACCGTTTCGAATGTAGAGATTCGATGGTGACGCATAATGTCAGTTGTTAACTGATGATCTCAAGGATCAAGATAGTTTTTCACTAGGCGATAGCGAAAATATAAGTGTGAATTAAAATTTTTCGTACCTGCGTCGCGGATTGTTTCACTGTGGCGGAACATGTTGCGATACGTGAGCTCGGTATGCGATCAGCTGTGCTAAAACTCGTAAATATTCACCGGCGCGCACATACCTGATTTTATGGCTATTATCGCCGTGCAGCTTGCGGAAAGCTATACCTCCGTTGCAACGATAGAGCGTAGCGAGAACACGTGCCCGCATCGATCGACTCTACTACGATTAAACGAATCCGATATCGATAATGAGACGATAGCGTTAATTCGACGACTTTGCGAGTGGCCGCGTGTACGTCTCGCTCGCAGTACGACTTTGAGTAAACGCGAGATTTCAAAAAATTTTTTTAAATCGATAATGTCGAGAAATATTCATGCCGCAGAAAATTATTCGGTACAATGGACCACACAATTTGCGATTACTGTACCCTAACAGAATGATATCTAAAATATTCTAGAATATTCGTACGATATTTTGTGCTGTTAAGGTACAGTAAACGATAATTGAATCAATGTGCTAATATAATTCCAAAAGGAAGAGAAAAAGAGACACAGAGCTTTGAAAAATATCAAAATATTTTTTGAAACGCTAGAGAAAATTTGATCAATTTATCTATTTACCGCGGCGTTCGCGGAGGAAGCTTTCGAAAAGCGGGGAATCAGTTTGTGTAGACGCGACATTTGGCAAGTACGGTATCGCTTTTTCGTGCATCAACGATGATATTGCCTATGATAGTATCTAACGAACTCGTCGTCCGGTCGCATGGACCATCAAGGCCGAGGACGAGACGTCAGAAAGGACAAGTGGTCGTAATACAAGCGGAGGAACGAGTATCATACTAGCCAGAAGTTTCCCCGAGATTGCCAGTTACAAGAATAGTACCTCCGGTTTATCCTAGCGCCAACCCCAAAAACCGATATCTCGTCCGGAGCAAAGTTCGAATAAGTTAGTGCGCAGGAAAGGCGAGGGAAAAAGTTGATACCGCGAAATCGATATGGATGTCACTGCTGTTTCCCCGGAACAGGTGTCACGTATTTCGCGATGAATAAAATCGATTACACGGCATTTTGCGGTATATCCTTATGTCCTCTTTAATAATTTTATACTTTACGAGAGATCTCGCGTCGTCCCTGTGTTTTACTCGCATCTCGCGACAACTATAATGCATTTATCGTGTTATGTGTTTCATTACATCGAATCTTCCGCAAAACGCAATACGTCAATTAGTTGTTATTGAATTAGCGAGGCGAGTTTATTTCGCTGTTATCGCGCCGCCTGTCAAAACTTTAATTTCCGTAAGAGCGTCGCTCGAAAAATTCCTTCTCTCTCCCTGCATTTTCGCTCCTAATGTCCCTTCCATGCTGCGGCGTTTACGAACGGTGACGCGAGCTCGCTTGATGCTCGACGTTGAGGGACGTATACACCTCCGGCCTTTTCCCGCCTTTTATTTTAACGACAAAAACACGACGGCATTATCCGTGCGCGCCGACGCGATATCAAAGGGGGGGGAAGGGAGGGGGCGAGGAGGAGTCTTGCACGCAAAAATTTCCCCATAATAGCTCGCGTTTACGAGGTGAATCATAAACGAAAATCCGATAGATCGGAATTTGTGAGTTTGCATCACACGAGACGTCGCAAAACATGCGATCGGAGTACACGTTTCTCTTTAATGTCATCAAATCTGAGATAGCTTTCGCGTAAAAAGACATCTAAATTTTTTATTGAGGCAAGTCGAGAATTTTCGAGAGTCTCACGCTCCTGTTGTTTTAAGATTCAAATCAGATAAAACATCAATAAGTAATTTTTATACTTTCGGTATTTCTAATTATATAGTATTTGCTTATTTTTTTATACCGATATTATTTATATCGATTATATAAGTCGTTTTCTCGAAACGAATTTCATGAATACTGGATAAACCTAGATATTTAGAAGATACTTAGAAAGAGAGAAAGCAAATGGAAAAAAAGGTAAAAGGCTTTTGTGCAACCTGTTCGAGTTTTCGTATATAGCGCTCGTGATACAAATAGAACTGGTCCGAAGTTAGAACTGACCGGAAGTTTCTTCAAAATGACCGGGCAGGAAGACAAAGAAGGGAGAGAGAGAGAGAGAGAGCGAGAGAAAGGAAGAGAGGAGGAGAGACGGCTCTTTCGACTTTACGGCAATGCCGGCTCGGAAACTGGGGGTTACGCAAAACGGATGAGCCCCAGAGATACCGCGCATCGTTTACCGACATTTACTAGCGGAAGAGATGGTAAATTACGCGCGCGTATCTCTCGTGTACGAGCTGCTGCTGCTGCTGCTACTGCTGCTGCGCGCGGTAAAACATTACGACAATATTTTGCTTTCGATTCGGAGTTTGTTTTCGATGATATCCATCGAGTGTTCGATAATGGGTGCAGACCACGGATATTTTCTATTGAAAATTGAAACAATATTTTCTCTGGCGAAAATTTAATCAGAAATTTTCGATTGCAATTTAATCATACCTTAATTGTCGGTATAATAAGTACAATCGGGATGGGTTTTCTGAGAATAATAAAGGAAAGGGGATGACGTGGTGAAGTGTAATATATATATATATATATATATATCGCTTTGTCAATCCGGTATTTTTGTCCGCAGGCATCTGCGTATGATCGATTCCCTGCGATTCTTAATGCAAAACCACATTTATAGGCTCGACCTGTCGTCGCTTATTTTTCTGCGCGATGATAAATGCGCTTACAGTTCGTCGATCATCGATCTTATTCTTCGGCGTGCGGGTCTTTCCTTCAAGATTAAAAATATAACATCTCCCGCGGTGACTAATGTGACGCGCGCGACATGTGTATGCGTCGAAAATAACATCAAACTATCGAATATCTCAACGAAAGTTTTCGAGGAACATCTTGAGTGTTCAAAAAAAAATATTTAAAGATTTTTGGCTCCGAAATTAAAAATTAATAGAGAATAATTAAAAGGCAAAGAGCCAAGCAGAATTTTAATGCTATCTAATGTTTATCTTAACGTTTTTAAAACATAATCTTTTTGATTTTTTCGATGGAACGTTCACAGAAAAAAAATTAATATCAAATCAACAATTCATTGTTTCATATATAAGCAAGAATATAAAATCTTCTTGGAAGAATTTATAATCTTAAACAGACATAATTTGCTTACATGGAGAACATTTTTCTCTTCACGTAAGCAAATTATGTCTGATTAAGATTATCAAATTCTTCCAAGAAGATTTTATATTCTTGCTTATATATGAAACAATGAATTGTTGATTTGATACTCATTTTTTTCTGTGTTACTTTTTAACTATTATACGATCGTTTCTTCTCTAATTAATTTTTCCTAGATTTTGATTTTACATACAATAAAAAAAAATACAATTAACGTGCAATAATAATAAAGAAAATAATGACACTTGTGTCCTAAAGAATTATTTAATGTTTATAGAAAAAAAATCAAAATTTGCAGAGTCGGTGAAACTCAGTCTCAAAACGTCTAGTCGAGCAGATCAGCTCTAGTTCTGCATAGGTGCAATAATCTTTTTCACATCTCCCCCCCTCCGCCCTCCGTGATTCCTTTACGTTATTCGACTATATTGGGATAAACGTAGATTACATCGGCGAGCGGTCGTTCACCGTTTCGCAATACTGAAATCCGGATTCGTCGTAATTATATCGATTATACCGTTCCCGGAATTCCAGTCAACCGTATAATCGGCAACGACGAAATTATTCGCGACCGTACAATAGTAAGGACGGAAATCGCGCCGATAAAAGAACGCTTTATCGCGCGCGAGGTGACCCCGCACAAAGAGCTCGCTGCACTCGTTTTTTTTCCCCCGCACATATTGCCGCTACTGTCGGCCGTCACGTTTGAAAGCTCCCGGCACGCGGGATTATAAATTCGGCGGTGGAAACTCACCGGCAATACGAACGCACAACGGTATGAACATTCCACGGCGATCGACTTTACGAAGCCAATTTCGTCCGGTAACGCTCAAGCGGTCGTAGCCTCGGGAAATTCACCTCGCCGCACACTTTTTCTCCCCTTTTTTTTCCCATTCTCTTTTTTAAATCGCCATCTCTTACCCAGAGCCCGGAATCCTTTATTCACGCGGCGCGCGCGTTTTCTCTCTTTCTCTCGTCTCTTCCTCATATTATTGCGGAAATCCCCGGTGAAACGCGCGCGTAAAAAGGCCGTTCGAGGTAAGGTGACAAATGGTCATACGCGCAAACACCGGATCTCCGTGATTGCGCGGGAAACGTATCGAATGTTTACTTCTCCTAACTCACTCACGTGGTGAACCCTCCGCGTTCCTCTTTCTTTCTCTCTCTCTCTCTCTCTCTCTCTCTCTCTCTCTCTCCACGAGGCATTCTCGCTTTTCGTAGCTCCGAATTCTCGACGCGCGCCGGCAGGCGCAGAGCGCGACGAGCAATCTGGCCGGGAAATAACTTCTAATTGCTAAATGGATCTATAAATCGTTTCGCGTGAAATGAAACCGTGTTATTTAGTTAATTGCAGGTGCGAAACCTCACTCGGCCGCCGCTTCTGGCACGATGTATCACCGCCTATCGCGGAATAATTGCAACGTAACGCGCGACCGATCGATCGCATCGTGCGTCCTCTCGACGATAGACGTCTCTCCCGGCAAACAGTCTCTTTTTCTCTCCCCCTTTGCGATCCCGCAGTCAATTTCCCCGGGTACACAATATCGGTGCCGAAGCTGCCAATCCGAACGGCTGCGAAATCGGATAGCGCGTCGTCGTCGTCGTCGCAAAGACGTCCACATGCCGTCACGCTCGATAACAACCGTCTGCGTCTTCCTCTCGCGTCTATGAGGGTCGCCGTCATCCCCTCAAAGAAAACGCCACGTTCTTCGCCGACATGCGATTCCATACGGAGAGATCCCCGTGAGATTCGCGCACGCGGATATATCGCGCGTCTTCCTCGGGACATTAATTCGTCTCGGCCCTCTCGCAGCTAAAATAATCGCGCGTTTTATCGGCCGTATCGCGTCGTGAATCACTCGAGCCCGTTTCCTCACGCGGCCCGTATATTAACCCCGGAGCCGCGCCGCGCCGCGCGCCGGCTCGGGGTTTCGGCACAATTTACCGGCGCCGACAAGTCTGACGCGGAAAATCTCCCACGTGTATGTTTCGTAGAAAGGCATCCGAGTAATAAAAGTCCCGGGGTTTGTGCCTAACCTAGCCCAACGTTGGGAGCCCGCGTGCCCATTATCGCGTTAGCACAGGAATTCTGACCTTGGCACTGATACCAAAGTCCCCTCCCCGAAAAACATTACGACCGTCGACGTAATCGCGATGCGATATCGGTGCCGGGATCTCTGACCGAGAATACGACATTGAATACGACATGAAATAAAATTAGGACAATTTTTCTTCCTTTATGAATCTTCTAAAATTTGTATTTATTTGATTTATCGCTTTTACTTTAATTATTAATATTTTTATCATTAGTTTTCTTAGTATAATACTTTTCTCTCTCTACAAACAAGCCCTTAGTATTACACATTATTTTATTACACGGAAAGAACGGTAAACTATCTAAAAATTTAGATGAATACAGATCTGAAAACAGTTTTGTTAGATCATCAAAATAATTCTGGAAGACACTCAAACTGGTTGCTAGAATGTCAAAAGTTTTTTGCATTCTCGTCATTCTTGGACGTCTTCCAGAATTATTTTGATGGTTCAACAAAATTTTCAGATTTGGTCTAGCTAAATTTTTAGATATTTTAGCAAAATCGTTCTTTCCGTATATATAATGTGCGTTTTCTCATTCTATTTTGAATTCTTACTTTGTTTTATCTCGTTAACCATGTTGCATCGACTGTAATCATGTGCATCGAACTAGCACGTACATATCTCTATATGTATTTCGGTATGTCTATGCGTATATATGCTGATAACATTTAGGAACCCGGCCAAATAGCATACCATGTGCCAAATAGCGTAACCATGTCATATTTTGAACGGCGACAAAGTAACGCGGCTAACCCGTCCAACATCAATGACATTCGTTCTCGAAGCGGATTTATCTCGCGTTTCGGACAGCTCGTAGATGTTCTCAATGTCACGGCGGAAATAAAGGGACAGCACCGATGTTCGTTTTGACCCAAGTACAGTTTTTGCGGCCTGTAAATTGTATAGCCTGCAGACGTCACCCGCTCTCGGCTCGATATTGAGAAAAAAAAGAGCCTCGAGAGAATAACGCGTCGAAGGTAAAAGTAAAGTTCCGTATCCTCCGGCAACAAAATTCGATAGTCTCGATTAAATTTCTCCTCCCAGTTCAAAATTCTTAATAACATTGGTGAAACGAGTTTCCGCGATTAACATGCATTAAAATTGCATTCAGAAAACGCGAAAGTCATACCCGGCATCAAAAACGAATAACTTTGAAGAGCCTTCTTGCTTCCTTTCCATGAATATCGAATTGTGGGGCGTTGAGTCGTCAGGAAATAAATTTCTGCAGCGAGATAACGCCGCGCAACCTCTCGTGACCGCGCGAGGAAACCGGACTCGAATTGCTCGTTGTCCTGATTTTTACGCGAGCACGTGATGTAATCTACGGAGCGGGGTATTATCATCCGGCGGGATGATGTTCGTGACAGTCCGGGCACGAAAGACAATCGTGACCGTTCAATTAATTTGTATAGCTGCAGCTACGGCCAATTTTATAACACATTTATGATGTACTAGTAGGGTGTCTAGACTACCCTTTCGCGTTTTCGTAATATATTCGCGTCACGTCGCCGCACCGGCGTGACTTTAATTATCACGTACGACACTTATTAACGAGCGAATTTCATTTCCTCGAGCTATAGTTATGACACGCTCATAGTTAATGCCAAGTCGATTTACCCAAGACAATCCTGTGTTCGTATTACGATCCTGTCTCACGCCGTGCCATAAGCGCGCGCAATATGGATAATGGAGAGGCTATTCGAAAAATTGCACGAGTAATGGAATCGATCGCTGCTCTTTTGTTTCTAATTCACCGATGTGCATGTATACGGTTTCCGTTTTCATTTTAATAAATGAGTTTATATCAAGTGTATTTTCACGATTTAAAGTTAGAGTTTCGTATCGATGTTATTTATTAAAAAAAAGAATGACTCGAATTAACCGAAAACAACGAATTCCGACTGACGAAACGTGCACTTCTAATAATAAGACGATAGCGCAGACGCTTCAGTCAGACGGCTTCTTCGTAATCGCACGTTCCATCGAGCACATCCAATTTTGCGAGTTGCCAAAGCCGTTTACTCCATTTGCGTTCATCGCGCTGTACGCTTGTTTTACTGTTATGCCGCGCGGTAATTAAGGATAAAGGCGTTTATGGCAGTATCCGTCGCCGATTCGCGGAAGCGAAGGACGGTACCAGACATTTCCGGCCAGAGATCGCGTCGTTACCTGGTGCATTTCGAATACGTGCTTCCCTTGGAGCCGGAGAGATCGGGTTTTCGACGAGAAATCAGGCGGGTTCCCGGGTCAGGTAATATCATAGTCGTCGTATTCTGCACGTATATGAAACTCGCTAACTAATTTCGCTCGCGCGAGTGGTACACGCGCACGAAGAATGAACATGTTTCGAACGGCACGTTCCGCGAAATCTCGCCGATCTATCGCATAATTTATGCATTCTACCGAAATGAGACACAATGGCAGCAGCAACATCAACGTACAAAACAAAAGGTGTAGGTACACAGTAAAACATTTTTTACATTTTTGCATGTCCCAGAAAGTCCACTCTAAATTTTAAGTTAAAATAACTCTTATTCATCGTGTTACTTATTGACAAATTAAAAATGTTAAGTAATTGACACAATACTTAACATTTACTTTTACTCATAAGAAATGTTAATAGAACATTTTCGTTCGTAATCATGTTGAATTAACTTTGAGACATGTTGATTATTTGAAATAATTGTGTTAAAAGTACTCAAAATAATATTCCATTTCTAAGAGACATACACAAAGTGTTAATTTATAAAGTTGACATAAATGTAACACATGAAAATGTTATAAAATTAATAACATATAAGTGGTATGTTAATTTTACATTGAAGTAATAATCAAAACGTGGTAACACAAGAAAATTTTAACATATGGACTTATATGTACGCACAATTTTTTACTGTGTAGACGAAAACTAATCTGCGATGTAATGACTTTTGCTCGTAACTTCTTATACACCCTGTTCTCTCTTTCCCTCTTTCTTTTTTTCATCTATTGATTACTTTTAAATGCAAAAACGATATACATATTTATATCTGGTTTTCAACAAAAATGTCACGACACATCTCGAGTGCTCATTGAAATGCTCCGCGAAAGTGAACCGGCGCGGCGCGGCGACGGTTGAAAGTCGAGGAGGCGGTTGAAAAACGCCGCGCCCGCTCCAAGATGATCGTTTCGCACACTGCGGCGACGATATCGTCGCACGTTCTCACCCAGCCAGTTACGCTAAAGAAAAANAAAAAAAAAAAAAAACTGCTAGAAAAATAGGGAGAGAAAAAGGAAGGAGTGGATACTATTTGTCGAGCGGAATAGCGGCATTCCCAAATGGAACGCGAGAGCACTCCGGTTATTAGCGCACTTAAGTGCCGACAGAGAACTTCGGTCCCTCGTGTCGTCGAAACGAGGGTGAGCGGTCGATATCCATCCGGTGCAGCGCGCATTCCCCCTTGCCCTTACCGATGGTCCCTTCCCTCCGCTTGTACCGCGATATGCATAATATTTACCCTGCCCCCCCAAGTGCCAGGCGCGTCAATTTCGCCAATTTCAGATATATGCACGCGAATGCACGAGACACTCGCTGCGGCTGCAGTCTCGAGCTGCGCGCGGTATCGCCAGGGCGTCGCACACAGGCACTCCGTTCCTCCTACCGAATTCTCGGGCTAATCTGCGATCGGCCGTCGTCGTCCGTCGTCGTTCGTCGTCGATAAAACAAGAGAAACCAGGAGATGAAACAAGAGATTCGTAATTCGAGATTAAAAGGCGATTGGAGATCCAGGAAATTGTGCGCGGTGCGCGCGCGATTTCGCCCTTATAAAAACTGAGATAGATAAACATTGTTCCTCGACGAGTATTAAATAGAGATGAAGCGTTACTTTGATAGAATTTTAATATCTACAGCTAGGGCCTTTAAACTTAATTGAAGAAAACTCGCTGCAGAAGGCAACGCCCAATCAAATTATCGTTAAAGGGGAAATCAGCTCCAAATTGATTCGTAGATAAAGGGAAGTACGAGACACACACCTTGTACGCCGCAATTCCGAAATTCCCGATCCTTCCTCAGGCGAGTCGGCGCGGCGTGGCGGCGAGGCCCGTCAAGCGGAGCGCGTAAATGCGAAACGAGTTCTTGAGTGTAAGTTAAGCCGCGGGCTTACGCGCTTATTTAGCCAATTATGCTTCGGCTCGCAACATCCGGCGAGCGTTGTTCGCGGTTCGAATTTAGTTTCGCGAGAGGAATGGTAACAATGTCTCTCTGTTATCGAGCGTGTTTAAGCGCCAGCGTAAATGGCTTTTTTCTCGACCCCCGGCTAAATTTATACCGCAATGTCTACATAATTCATCCGTGAGCTAAGCTCAAAAAGGAATCAATAAAATTTGTATATAAATAATAATACGTAAGAAGGCAAGTATATTATTATATATTATAATTTGAGTAAAAATGTACCTGACTAATGCAACGCTCGTTTCTTTTACCATCCGTAAAGCGACTTTTCTTTCCCAATTCCTTTAATTACTTTTCATTTCTTAATATTTCCCATCGAAAAAAAAGCCATCTACGACTACGATTCAGGTCTTCACCGCGCAATCAAAACTATCGGACGAGCAAGCCCCCGATCATCTCCGAGTCGATTCGTTTGAATGCTATCGCGTCCGTAATGAGAAAAATTAAAACGATCGGAAGAATAAAGGGGAGAACGAGATTAAAGCGCGGGAAAAGTTAGGGCGGGCGTGCACGGGAGGGACATTTGATTCCGCTCCTTCTCAATGAGTTTTCTTCGGCGACGTCGTCCTCTCTTCGTAACTCGAGATAAACTTTTGGCAGGTAACGTGGGAAAAACGATAGCGCGCGTTTTTCTCCACTCTCCGTACGCTACATCGTCGAGTACACTCGACTGTTATTTCAGACCCTCCTCCGCCCCCTTTCCCCCCGTACTTTGAGTTCGTACTCAGATAGCGTCCCGTGATGGCAGGCGGTATCGTCTTCTCTAGCGGCACGGTGCAGCGATGAACTTTATGGAAATGGTCAACATTATTTTTCCGTACACGGCATCCAGCCGCTGGAGCAGCCGCTGCTGCCATCGCACAACCGTAAACAATACGGGCACAGACGATAGGTCCGCGACGGTAGCGGTATAACAGTACATACATGCGTAACATTGCATTTTACGGTAAACAGGCCACGACGGACACGCGTATAACGTTATCGGTCATAGGCGTGACCCGACCGCGTGAGTTGGTTCGCGATCTCGTGATTCCGCTGTGTGAGTTGGTTCGCGCGGAATTTCTAGATTCTATCTCGTTGCAGCTTCAAGATTGCGACGAATGTCACAGTGAAGACATTTTTTTTTTATAATTAATTCTATTTAAGCTGCACAGATAAACTTTTGGAAATAACTAAAATATGTGAACTGTGACAGAATGTTTGAGATCAAGGGTTAAACTATGATATTTTAAGATTAATCGATACTGTGATAGCTACGAAAAATAAGATAAATTGAAACAAAAATGTAACAACAATGCCGTTATAGAATAAAGCTCGTTGCTCGTTGGCGAAGTCAATCTGACCGAAGAACAACGGAGGAGCGATATGATATCATCGTCCGCCTAAAATTTCCTTAACAAGGTACGATTTCGCCCGTTGTACGAGCTTCCCCGGTGCCATTGTTTCCCCGGATACTCATTGTTCCGTCCGCGAGAGCGACGGAAGTAGCTGCGGCGTTGTCAGGGTGGCCGGGCTTCTCTTTACATCCCTCCTCTCTCTCTCTCTCTCTCCCCCCGGGTCTCCCCGTTGGGTGTCGCATTAGCATGCGCAAAGTTAAGGGCTATCAACGTCGCGACGTCGGAGAGCTCTTCGTGAACAGTCAGGCCGTCTGCCTGTCACTTCCAATGATTCGCAGTTTACGATGTTTACGAAACGCGAAAGGGCCATCGCCGTCCAACTCTGCCGAGGATTCGAGACGTCGTTTCTCGTCGTCGTTAACGTGCCGCACGTTATACAACGTCCCTCCCCCTCGCGCGCGCGATCCCTCCTGTCCTGCGATTTCCGCATCAGGGCTTACCGGTCAAGTCGACTTAGCGAACCGGAGGAGAGCCAGCGAGACGCTTTAATATTCCGGCGTGTAATCTGACGCAGATGCTGGGAAGTAAGTGCGGGATTTACGGAGTATACCGGCGCAATCTATTCGTAAAATTAACTGCGTTGCCTCCCTCGCGCGCGCTTTCTGCTTAAGGTTGGAATTTACGAGCCCGAAATAATCGATCGTTCCGCGCGCGCACCGCACACCGCCGGCAGGTGCAGCCGGTATTAATCTTCGGAATGCAAATGAAATTTAGTGCTGGCCCTCTAACACAACGCTCCTTTCCTTCCTGCCTCTCACCCACCTTCCATTAACGCATCTTCGATATCTACGATATCTCCGCGCGTCTTGCAGATTCTACGCGAATGTCTTAAGAAAATCCTAATATCACGACCGACGCGACGTCGCGCGTCGCTCCCGTTCGCGTTGCTACGCGACCGAAGTTCGTTGGAAAATGACGTTCGTATTACTCACGCTAAGTAGCATGACTTGGCATTGCACACGGGATCGTCTCTCAGGCGAAGCGTCCTTCGTTCTTGCGTCGCCGCTGCTCCTCGCCAGTTCTCGAGGAAGAGAGAGAGAGAGAGAGAGAGAATGGTCGGTTTTCCAAAGTCCCGGGGTCCGCACCTGGAAAACGCAATTAGCTACGCGTCAAGACAGCCCCAGGGCTAGCACGTTGCGGACAGGCTACTGTTTATCTAATGCGCGGATCCCGAGAAGTTAAATGCCCGACCGGCGTCAGAATGCAAATTCTTCACCCTCGCCTCCTGTTGTTTCGTACCTTACGAGACGCCTTAAGGTATTAATCCACTTGGAGTTTCTCGCCAAGTCGGGCGAAACTTAATCGAACTCACGATTAATAACAGCGACGGAAAGTTCCACCGTCAATCACGATTAACGTTGACGATCTTTAATCTGTTCAAGTATTTGCAAGCTTCCCGCGCGCAAACTGCTACAGCAGTTTCGTATACGAATGGGCTCATATATCTTTTAACTTGACAATTGCTAAGTAATATGCATATATACCCATCTCCCATCCAATTGTTTTATTTGTATTTAAAAAAATCTACTTTAGATGGGAATTTCGTGTTCGTCATTATCCAGGTCTTTCAAGATGTTCGTACACAATGTTTGCAGCATCAAATATTTGCGCAGCAAGTAGCCTTATCATCGGGACACCTTATGCATTATTGCGACGGGCTACCGAACGAACACTCCACGAATTTCTTAAACGCCTTTTAAAATTGTAACGAATCTCCCTAGACGCGGACGTGCCGCCCTGTGCTAAAAGTCGCTGAAAATTTAATTTCGAGATTGTTGCGCAAAGTTTACGCTCCAGCTGCGTCCATCAGCTGGTAAATTATGCAAACGCATCGTGCGCCTCGCGGAAACGCGATCCCTCTCCGCCCTCTCCTCACCCTTACCCTCTAGGTTTCTTTCGAAAGAGGTCGATCTTCGACTTGCACCGCGGCGGCGGCGGTGGTGGCGGCGGTCTCCTTGTAACGAACTCCTCCGTCGAGACGAGGTGAGGTCGAGAAGTTACCTTCCTTCACCCCGACCGCGATATCGACGTTCCCGGCACGGCAAAAATGATCATAAATTGAGCTCCGCGTTATCCGACGTGCACTCTAGTAAGTGTATGCCGGCAGCTCGTTGAATTATGCAAATACATTGGACTTTGACAAACTGCATCTCGACACGTCGGCGCTGACGAAG
>QKQZ01018409.1:6887-18617 GCA_003595255.1 Solenopsis fugax
AAAAAAAAAACGTTTAAAAACATTAAGGTTTATGAACAATAAAATCTAAAAACATTCTTCGAATTTTAATATTAATTCCTAAAATATATTAATGTCCTTCTCTCTCTCCCTCTCCTTTTTTCTCTTCTCCCTCTCTCTCTCTCTCTCTCTCTCTCTCTCTCTCTCTCTTTTGACTTTTTACTTTAACGTTTTTCAATCTGTTCTCATATAATAAAATATTTTTATATATAATAAAAAATAATTACATGGTACTTAACGTAAATTTGAATTATATCAATACTCTGCGCAATTGGAAGGATTAATTGTTTTATCCAATATGTTTTAAACTAAACATATTGTTATTTGAAAGTAAACCACACATTAGCTACACTAAGAAAAAAGTTAACTAAATTTTTCATCTTGATTAAATTCGATCATAATAACGATCAATGATATGCATTAAGAAAAAATCATTATTAACTTGAATAAATTGTTCAATTTGTTTAAACTTCTTCAGTCCAAATGTAAATATATTTAAGTCAAATATATAAATATTTAAATTGAAGAAATTTAATCAAGATGAAAAATTTAGTTAACTTTTTTCTTAGTGTAGTTAATGTGTGGTTTACTTTCAAATAACAATACTGTAAGCGAATAGGGTACATCAATTAAATTAGTAAAAATTAGTAAAAATCTTTGATTTCATATTTTCATATTTGGTCGCATTTCACGAAAATATTCTACTATATTCTCTGGTATATGTATATTCTGCGCGATACAGCACAGGTATTTCGGATGAAATTTGTAAGCGCAATCTCGCTGCTACTTACTTTCTGTGCCGCTTGCATATAACACTATGCTGCTGAATAAAATAAGCGTGATCGCCGTGTAGACGGTACAAGAAAGCCGCATCGCGAGTTGAAGTGCGAACCGTCGTCGAGTTGACACTGACTACGTGAGAATCACGATACGTCGGTATCATCACAGACAAGAGCGGCAAGAAGGGGCTACCATAGATTTAAGTAGTTAACAACCTGTTGAATAGACATTTCGTCGCCTACCGCTGATCAATGAAACGCAATGACTTTGACCTCTTTACATCATCGCAGATACTATTTAGATATTATTTAAAGCCAACTTTTTCAGTCGTACGCTGCATAACTGCAATAATTACAATGCTTACCTTTTCAATTCATTAAATGAGACTCTCTGATTTTCCAGAAAAATATTCACGAAAAATATCGCGAAATGACTGTCAGACGATCCTTTTAACTACTATGTTCTCAATTATATTAAAAGATTATTTTTCCCTCGGCAATAACATTACGAAATTACACACAACAGCATTTACATTTTTCAATGTTTAATGATACACATTTTTGTAATTAATCGTAGAATTTAATTCCTAATTAATCCTTTGACTGCACAAGTAGGTCTACGGAGATCGAAACAAAATAACTGTAAAACAAATCTATTTCCTCTCTTTACCTATCTCCTCTCTTTAAAAGAAGCAAATAGAAGAGACTCGAGACACTTCCCGTTCCTCCAGAGCCATTATGAAAGATCTATCACTGCATGTCGAATATGTAAAGTTTCGCACAGACATGTCAGTGACTACATGCAACTTTTTTTAATAAGTAACTATTTTGCTAGTTATTTATGAAAAATATTGTTTTGGTCAAAACAATGTCGCTTTAAAAGATTTTAAACAAATTGTCGCTTTCATAATTCATGCTGAAAAATGAAACAGAAAACGACGGATAAAATTCTCATTTGAAAGATCAATAAAAATAAAATATCCAACAGACAAAATAACTATAAAACCTTTAATTACAATATCGACAGATGTTTTAAATTTTGAACACTTTAAAGTAAAAAAATGGCGACAGTCCCAGTGTCTAGTGACAAACTATCGAAAAGACGTATGTAATCAGGAGATCAAGTTAAATTCAATTCTTTGATATTGTTCAGAAAATATTGGCCTAGTTTACATCGTGCACTTGATACACATACTAACTAGTAACTTTCTATTAAATTATCTTAATTTCGGCAATGAATTTAAAGAATAGTATATTAAACTGGTATAATATGAATCAAGATAATTAACCCTTAAACACACCGATCCTGTAAAATACGGAAACACATTTTCGAGTCTGGGAGACTTTTTCAACTTTGAGAAGCTATAACTTTGATTACAATAAATATTTTTCAACATTTTTTTTTAAATGAAAGTTTAGAATCTCAGAAATATGACTGCACAATCGGCATTGCCGAAAAATAATTTATTGTGAAGTTATAAAGGAAAAACCATTAAGCAAAAATGAGAAATTGGTCAAAAATCCACTTTTCCTTCAAAAAATCATATCTTCGCAACAAAAAATTTTTGAGGACTTTCAAATACGGCGTTTTAAAGAGTCATACTTTCAAAAAAAATTATGTCATTGTCATTTCTATTAAAAAATATAGTTTTGTAACAAGGCGAATATGAGGTATTTTTGATTAATTCGTGTCTAAAATTGAAAATTGATGTGTTTCATGATATATTTCGGAAAAGCTCCCTTTTCTACAGCACTATATAGTATTCTAACTTTAGACAGAGTATATACGAGTAACATCCGTGAACGGACNTATATAGTATTCTAACTTTAGACAGAGTATATGCGAGTAACATCCACGATCGGACCTGTTTAAACGTGTTTTGTCCAGCTTTTTTATGTAAAATACTCACAAAAAAAGTTTTGCTTACACACAATGGTAGTCCCACAGACCCCAACAAAACTTTGCTGCCATGCCGTTTGAATTCTAGTTGACCAATTTGATCAACCATATCAATCGAAAGAGGAGATTTCAAACTTTTCTTACCTCCTAGTCAGAACCTCCTATTTTCTTCCATCTTTACAAAATAAGCGTTGAAACTTCATATGGGGTCTCTCTGACCCACTCGTGTGTTTAAAGGTTAAATATACGTATCATGTATACTCGCATCGTCGAAAATAAGATAATTTAATAGAAAATTACTGGTTAGTACGCGTATCAAGTGCACGATGTAAACTAGGTCATTTTGTTATCTACTTTCTTGAGAGAGAGAGAGAGAGAGAGAGAGAGAGAGAAAGAGAAAGAGAGAGAAAGATGGAGAAAGCGCGTATTGTCAAATAATTATGAAACAGTAGATAATAGTAAATGAAAGAACATAACTAATAATGAGCATTCGAATTCTTTGTACAAAAGTTTTGTACAAAATAATTCAATCTCATATAAAATTTCGAATTGTATTGAATATTATTTGTAATTGGAAATTCTTAAATGATTTAAAAGATATCTCTCTCTCTCTCTTGAGAAAATTTTATGTACAAAGTGTTCTTCCTTAGAGAGCATTCAAATATTTAAACATTTAAAATTCATAAAGCAATGAAACTGTTATCTGCATTCATGTATAATGTAATAAAAGGTGGATGAAATAATAATGCAAAATACAATGAATAAAGAATATATTGTCGAAACGTATGTCAATGTAAACAAAATTGCAAAATAACGTAGTAATTATTTATGGTTTATACCACGAGATATTTGATTGTCACTTTGTTGGCTTTGCTGCGAGAAACTCACAGATGACTAGAGGTTATCAAGGAAAAATTGTTTTAATATTTCGTCGAATATCAGAGTAATTAAGGTGCTAGTGTTAATTATAACGCTTTCGTAACACGAAAAGACTCATTTAACTCCGATAGAAAATTAAAAGTGCTCAATGTACATTATTGTGTCTTACATCTCAAATCGATATTATCAACCATTCCATTCTTCGTCGCAATGAATGCTCGCGGTAATTCCTTCCTACGTCGCGCATTTTAATTACATATCATGCAAATTAATTAAAATGAATTTGCTCAGTCGCCAAAAACCACGGGAGAAAAAACTCGTTTAAAAATTTAGAATCGAATCTTCTCCATTCGAATCTGTCGCATCCGACGAAGTTTGTCTATTCTCTTTTCGTTTGTGAAAATTTGTGTTTGTGTACGCTCAAATAAATTGAGAGATAAATTGAAAATATGTATTCTAAACGGAAAATGATCGCACTATTGCGACTATGCAAGTTTATTTGTAAGGAATAAACTGAGACGACATATTTTTTTACTTGCACATATTTACAAAACGCTATAATAATATTAAATATAATTAAATATCCTATAGCAAAAATATTGAAAAACCCATTCTATCTAATACTTAAAATTAAATCAAGCTGAATATATTTTCTAGTCTAGAAAGTTATTTGATTATATATAAAAATAATGGACTTGCAAATTAACATTTAAGAAGCTATGAGAATTGTTATGTATGTATACAAATGCGATTTAGACTTTGCTTTATAAAAACTATATTATAACAAGGTGATTTAATGTAAGATATCGTTGAGAAAATGATTTGAGATATGAAATAGAACAGGAAAGGTTCTATAAAAATAATATCGGTAATATTTAATGAAATAAGTGGCATCGAAGAAACTTTTACTGATGCAAAGTGGTAGCATATATAGATCTCGTTACTCCGTTATATCCTGCAGTAACAAGTATGAATTACGTGCGTTTATGCAACAGTCCGCTCGATGTCGGCAATAGAGAGGCGATCTTTACGCTAATATTAAACTTGAATACGAGCTTATGCAACGAAGCACGACGGCACCGATCTCCTTTTGCGCAGACAAGCTCTTCCACCTAAGGGATAACTAATACATATGTGCTTTTCTTGTTTCTCATGTACACGCTTTACCCTACAGAAGGAGACATTAATCCGTAAAATGTTCTTTATATTTTTAATATATTATATTTCAAAAACTAAATATCTAAAGTGGCTCAAAGTTTTTATTAAATATGTATTATACTTTTATTTAGAATTATATAAAAATAATTTTTATGTCGAAAATATAATTTTTGTATTATTTTGAAATTATTTTGTTATTTTATTACAAGATGCCTTAAAAAGCTAAGAAGCTTGAAAAAGTTATCGTATTTTCGCAGAACTCGATTTTTTTTTTTTTATTGTTGTATCTTCATAATTAAAAGCCTACGAAATTTAAATTCTATTACAAAAAACTTTATTATAACTAAAAATTATGCGTATTTCTATTATCCTATATATACGTATTTCTATTTGCTTTGTTTTAAAGCTTAATTCGCAAGAAACCTTCCATTTTGAATTGCTTTATAACTTGGAAATAATTAATGCCTCATTATTTCAAGGAAAAACAAATTTAAAATTGGATAAAGAATTTGTCATTAAAAGGACATCAACTTCTTTGAAGCGTTGCATAAATGACTTTTTTAATATTCAACTCTAAAAAGAAGCAGTTGTTAGTCGTATTAATTATTTACAACACGATATTAAAATGTCACGCTAATACAAAAATGATATATACAATTTTCAAAATAATTATTTATTACTATATCACTATAATTACTTATTTTTTAAATATCCACATTGTATGACACTTTGCGTTAAAAACTTTAGTATTTAATATTTAGTATGTGAGTTAAAATAAAATAAATAATTAGAAAAAGAATTATTATATTCGATGTAAATTATCTCTAGAAAAAAAAAAATAATGAAAGAAACAACTATTTTTGTACTATAAATAAATATGACTTTAACTGAAACTGACATTGCTTCTCTACGAAAATGATATGTAGCAATTGTATTGCGATATTGCGCGTGCGCGATGTGTGTGTGTCTACAACGTTGAATATATATATTTTTATAAGCACAAATTAACTTTGCTTTTCGCGAACAATTGAAAATATGTAAAAATACCAAAGGGAAGATAAATTTACGTCAGGAAACTTGTTGCGAAGTACGACCATGCTGTGTATGCGTCAGTGGGTTAAAAGTTAAAAGCTCTTGACGTACTTTCTCACCCAAAACTCTCGCAATATCTCGAATTAGTTGTGCGGAAACAAGTTCGCGCGTAATGCATTTTACGTGCTTTCCAACTTCTCCAGTATATAAATCGTTATTCAAAAATTAAAGTTGACGTAAATCAAACGTCGTCCAACTTAATTCCTAAGCGCCAAGTCTTCGTCTTTCGTCATGTTGAGGCAATCTACAGTGACTGGCGACAGTACAGACGTATTTTTCAGCACGATGCCGCGATGCTTCCATGGCTTCCGCGCGAGAAGAAGTAGAATCGTGTAAAAATAGTCAGACTAATAGTCGGTAAAGCGCTCTACCTGTTGCACCACTTGCACCTCATTCACGAAACACCCTCGTCAAATTTAAGCGTGACGTACGCGTAGTGAAGGACTGCAATGGTTCCCACACACTTTATGAGCGACATTTTATAAGAGATGTCCTTAGGATTAGATGTCCTCTGAAGATCTATGTACTCTCTGTATATGTGTTATTAGCTCGGATCGTCGTTGTTGTTTCTATGCGCGATGAACATAGACAGGCGAGATAGATAGTAGATAGGGGCTGGGAAAAAGAAGGGAAGGAAAGAGAAGACTCGGCAAGATCAGCTTCGACATTGTTACCAATAGATCCTTTCATATCCGCCCCTATGATTATTATTTGCCAAGAGAGTATCATAAATAACAAAGGAGATTACGCGTAGGTCGGTAGCCGGTAGCCGGTGGTGATGGTGTAATTGAATCAAAATAATGTAGAGGTATCGTGTTGTACGCTCCGGCCAATCATAACTCAGGTGAGACCATCTCTCCTCCTCGTCGTCGTCGTCGTCGTCGTCGTCGTCGTCGTCGTCGTCGTCGTCGTCGTGGCATGGCGTAGAGTAGACCAGAGGGATGGGGTGGGGGGAAATATGCGCGCCGAGGGTGTCCTATAAAGAGTGTCATCGTCAACCCCCGACACCCATTCCACCACCAACCACCGACCACCACAGCGCCGCGCCGCGCGCCAACTGGCCGTTCTTTTCTTTCATTTCGACATCAGTAGTGATTTCTCAATCTCCCGATCGCCCTGCGCTGCGAGATCATCAAGAGATCGAAGGACTAACAAAATGGTGAGTGGTTTTTTTTTTGTCATTGTTGCTATTGTGGAGTGAGTGCTGCACTGAACAGGGATCGGCGATGAGGCGATCGTTTTGTCAATTCAACTTGTATGATTGTGTGGATTGATTTATCTCAACTGTCGTCGCTTCGATCGGACAAGAAGATGTAGCCGGCGAAATCGAATAATCTTTGTCGAGAAAAATCTTGTTTTAACTTTTGCATGTCATGTCCGATTGAAAATATTTAAATTATTATTTCATCGTTTAATATTTTAGTTTACGTGGATTATTATTATTTTTATTAATTGCTAGTTTACAAATGTGTTTTCTGGTGTAAATTTTTCTTAAAATTCCTTTTCTATTTGAATTTCAGAATTTTTTAAAGAATTTTATAACTTTTAGAAACTTTCTCAGATTTTTGTATACGAATTGGAATCTTAGTTTTAAGAAATGTTGGAAAAATCTACACTTTTTTTTCTAAAATTCTAAGAAGAAAAATTTTGGAAGAAGCTTATAAACTTTGTAGAAGTAAGATAGCGTAAATTTAAAATAAAAAAAATTCTTAAAAATATTATGATATTGTAAAAAAAATTTTTTTATGACACGTTGATAATTAATACTTGTATAATTTGTTACATTAGAAAAGTCAAAAGAAAGGAGAAGAAAAAATTTTAAATTCTATTATATTTTTGTCACGAAATAAAGAACGATCTTTATATGGCAGAGAAAATTATTTTTTCGAAATATTAGAGATCGATTGAAAATTTTAAGTTTAAGTTTCTTTTTTTAAATTTTGTTTCAAATGACGATACGCGCATTAGCAATTCAGTATTATTCTGAAAAAAAAGTTGAAAAACTTGTTTTTTGAAGAAACAGTGTTGAAAGTTGAAATTGATTATTCAGAATAATAAAAATTATTCCTAAAATGTATTATTTTACCTTTGACTTTACTTGATAAATATGAGTTTCATAATGATGTAACGTGAATGCATTCGCACTCTCGACAATTGCACTGAAAATAAAAATACGCAGAAAGATTCTACAAAGGTGGTGGATTTCCCGTGTCACCGAGCTTGTCGTCAGTCTTCGTGGTAAATCCTCTGTTGCTTCTCTACGTGATTTTCCGCCTTCGTGCAATATTGAGATATACTTTCCTATTATTTCAGCTAATTTCCATTTTCATTCAACTATCTTACCGCGTGTGGACTCATATTTTCTCGCTATTGTCAAGTGACGCGGCGAATCTCATGTGTGTTCCTTTTCAGTTTCCATAAATTTATCGACTTAATTTTCTCGGACGGATTTACCGCGGCACCTGCTTATTTTTCTAAACATTTTCGCGCGCGTAACGTTATCTTTAGATCTGACATAATATTAATTTATTAGTTTGCAGCTGAAAAATTTTGGCAATGACGGTGGCTGTTATACTTCATTACGTTCTAAAGATACCGAGATAATAGAACATCTCCAGTCCATTTTCGAGGAATGAAATTGAATAAATGATGTAATGAGGATTCATATCTGACAAATTTTTTACAATATTAACTTAATTCAATTACTTTTTAAAATGCATTTGTTCTGTATTTCGATAATACGATAATGTGTTTGCAGAATAGAAATTACATTTTCGATATTAATATTCAATGGTAAATTCTTCAACCAATTCAATTCTTTTTCGATTGAAATATTGGATAGAGATTATAATTTATTGTAACTTATCATGATCTTTGACGTGTAATGCTTTTACAACTAAATGTTGCGAAATGTAATATTGTTAAAATTTATTTCAAATTACTTAAAAATTGCGTAATTTTATTGTTTTATATTTGTAATTTTTTAATATCATATATCAATATGATATTTATGAAAAAGAAGTTTCAAAACCCTCTTACATGCATCAAATATTTTATAGTTTTAATTAAGTTTCCATATTTTTTATAAAACAATAAGAGCAAGAAAACACAATTAATAGATCTTCTTCAAAATGTTGATATAAGTTTTTATTCTTTCTTAATAATTATAGATAAAATTAATACGCTAAATATTATTACGTCAATTCATCGTGTTAATTCGTCTCATATACGATTTTTCGTAATTATATATTCCATTATTAAAAATTATTACGATTTTGATACTTATTCATATTTTCGAGGTTTTACGAAAAGACTTTTTTTTTAATTATTAATTATTAAATCAATTGTTAATTTTATTATATATATATATATATAAATTAAATTAATAATTAATTTAATTATAAATCAATTATTAATTTGAAAATATTTTTATTAGTAAAAGAGTATCAACTTCAAGGTAACTGAAGAATCTGCCATTAATCGTTAACGCGATAATGCCGTGCATCTAGTGTAACGCAATGAGATGCGAGAGGCGCAGCGCCGGCGTGTAGAAGAACCCGAGTACTAATATTGATATAATGCAATCTACGCGAAGTAACAATGAAGGTCAGTTAATTAAGAAGAGAATACGCTCATCCAGGTTCACATTAATACTCGTTTGTCTTAAGACGCGGTAAATCTACAGAGAGTTTTTAACAATACGCGCGGTAACAAGTTTGTGGGTGACGTGATTATGAAGAGCAGTCGCGTAGACAAGGTTAATTAAAGTAATATAAGGCACACCACCATTAATCTTGCTCAGTACGGCGTGGTATTGTTAAACAGAGAATATTAAGATACAGGTAATAAGACGCCAATATAATTTATTGTGTGACGCACGCACGCACGTCGGACACGTCGCTCCTGCTGCACTCTTGGTTATTGCATTCTAGTCCTTCTCGACAAATCAATTACGCATTGCGGATAAAGACACTCGACAAATCGGCCAATTTCTAATCTATGTTATGCTGGGGATTGTAGACATGAATATGTGACATTCACGTGAATCTAGTAATTAAGTATTTTGTGTATTGACTTGTTTATGTGAAAAAAGAGTTGTCAACTAGACTAAATTTCTTCAGTTCAAGTATTTAAGTAATGTATGGAAATTAAGATAGATGTATATATATGCATGCACATTGCACATGTTTTATCGATACAATCTTGGATTGCAGATCGCACTTTGGACTTTCAACGCGATGGCATTCTTCTGCAATTGGATGCTCGTGTCTTCCTCGGTATTGACTCCATTGAAAGACGACCGCGACGGTAGCCTAAGGATCTTTAAGGAATCGCCGAACGAATTCGAATACGTAATAAAAAGACGCGGTATCGATGAGCGTAAAGAAGATACCGATCCTAAAGAGAGACGCGGCACTATGGGTTCCTCCTTCATTAGATTCGGACGCAGCCAGTCTGCCTTTAATGACGTCGACAATTCCGTCGTCGACGGAGAAAGTGATTCAAAGCCTGTCAGCAGACACCCCCGGTGGAAGTCACCGGACATCGTCATCAGGTTCGGTCGGTCCAACTTCAAAGCTCTTAACAATGAACAACCCAAACGCGGGCGAAACGATCTCAATTTCATCAGGTAATCATTCTATATCACCTTTTTCATCTCCTAATATAGAAATGTAACTTGGCGAATGCTTGATATAAAAGTCAATTGTACATGCATTTTTGTATTTTTAAATGATGTCTATACGGAAAAGACACTTTTTGCTGAGGTATATAAAAATTAGACCATGTACAGTTGTAAAAATGATTGAAAAGGTTTCTTGCAAAAACCAAATAAATCCAAAAAGTTGAATTTTTTTCAGGAAACAAAAACTTGTCATTTTCAAATCGTTTATATTGTGTAAATAGAATATTTTGTCTCCGGACATATAATAAGTATAGACATATTATAAAAACAAAGTTGTAAACTTTGATTAATATTTTAAAGAAAACAAAAATTCTCTGGATTTTTTGTTTGATTCTGGCGGAAATTTTATATTTAGAGAAGAAGGTGCTATTATGGCCGTCCATTTTGTACAATAACTTTACTAATAAAATCAATCTTTTAAATGGAAAACTCAACGATTACATTCGCCAAAATGTTGTTCAATTGATTCTATTATAGATTCAAAGTTATAAATTATTTATTACTTAGAATGTTATCTATAAAAATGTGACGACACTGCATCATGACTCGAAGCGAAACAAGGATGATAATGTAGCTTCACAAAAATAGAATTAAAAAATTTAGTTTTGTTTAAATAAAACACATTGTTTTTTATTATAAAATTATATATTTATTCAAAATAAAGAGAAAACATTGCAGAATATATGTATAGTGTATGTACGGACACATAATCTTTTTTCATGTAAACTACAATATTGAAAATCTATGTAAATATGTAATGTAAAGTATAAATTAGCAGCAGAACTGCAATCATTTATGAAACTATTTTGATATGAAAACTTGGAAAGAAAGGATGCGCGTTAGGCCTGAAGTATCAGTATATTTAAGGGATTGTATTAGCAAAACCATATGCTATTGTTTAATCAAATTTAGCTGAATGAAATTTACGATGTAATATTATACTGGCAAAGAATAATTTAATGCCATAACCCAAATGTTTAAAAAATGGATTTATTTGGTTTTTATAGAAAACCCTCATTATGTTGAACCATCAAAATTATTATGTAGAACGCTCAAGTATGTTGATAATGCTGTAAAAAGTTTTGACAAATTTTAAGAGCATTCAGTTTAAGCGTCCAATATACTTGTAATTTGCATTATCAGATTTGCATTGAAAAAAAAAGCTGTTCACTTTTGTTTCTTCAGTATATAGGGGAAATCGGGGCTATTCATTAGGAGGG
>QKQZ01018424.1:0-11207 GCA_003595255.1 Solenopsis fugax
AACAATATTAAGATGAGGTCTATATAATTTCTATATTCTTCTCTCGAATTAAATAAAATTGACAAAATAAAACTTTAACAATGACCGGTTTTAACATAAATATAAAATATTTTCTACCTCTGTGTAGCTACCCGAAATAAAGGACTGTCCTTTAGAATAAAAGATGTATGATCATCGTAATTATAATCAATGTATTCGCTTTACGCGAAAAACCTAGCAGCCGTTGCTTTCGCGTAAAGTAAATCTTTATGAATCTTTATGACTAGCTATTTCTGGTTCTACGAAGCGAGTTCCCTTGTTGACCTTCGTGATATTTTATTGAAAAAAAAATTCTTCACATTTTCTCCAGATTAATCTATTGCTAAAGAATTAAGAATATTATGAAATTTGCCACAAATTATCATTGTCTAATCTAAATTTATCTGAGAAAGTTAATGAAAGTGCAACAAAATCATATATTTTATTCAAGATTTAAGAATATTTTTATTTAACAATAAAATATTCTTTTATCAACAATAATTGTAATTATTCCTAAGTCAATTTTATTACATGATACATAGAAGAGTAATAGCATTGAATTTAGAAATCCTTTTTGTAGATATGTTTAAAAAAAGAAGAAAGAAAAGTGCTCACATTAGCTTCTTAGTAATAATAATTCTGAAAAATTTGCTGTCGGAGAAACCGTCAAGTCAAAATTGCAATTCTTTCGCGTCAAAGGCGATGTCTTTTGTCGAAGTGAAGTCGACTCTGACGCCGCGACGGCGGCGCCGCGGCGGCTCGTAAGAGGACATAAAGCAGAAGTTATTAGAAGAACGGCAGGCTACGTTTCGTCATCAAAAGCATACCACGAGTATAAGCGCGGGAGGAAGGAGCGGGTGAGAGAGTTCGCGTGTTTCCGCGGCCCCCGGCATGCCGCAGGGTGTCCTCTCGCGGGTGCCCGGATTGTAACGGCACGTCGGCTTACACCCCGTGAATTACAACCCCCGAGCGACGTGTCAGCACCTCGTTAAAGAGCGCGTCCGTGCATCGCGGCGCATTAACGTGACGCTGTTTTGACCGGACGATTAACGTTGCCCGCGTAACGAGGGACCTACGTCCGTGCCGTGCCGTTCTTAAAGAGCTTCGGGACCGGAAGAGAGCAGCAAAAAATAAACGAGCGGACGAAGAAGAAAATATTGGTCCGCAACGCTGATGAACGATCAGGACAAGGTACGGCGACGCGACGTGTCTCGATTCAGTATTAAATTAAACGGTATCCTAAGTGGCCAACATATTAGTTATTCCGCGAATTTTAATTAGCAAAGAACAACAGTTCAATCTTACTTTTATATTCGTGCGCCAATTAATTATTTTCGAACGCAATTTGTCGTCGTCCATAACGAAGCGTATTCATTAATCTACAAGTGATTATATATAATTGTTTATATGTAACTCAATGAATTATATTTGTTAAATGAAACTTACATTTAACGCTTGAAATTGAATACCTTCATTGAGAGAAAACGAAATAGTTTTTGCAACTATAAATTTGACAACTCGGAAGTTTAAGTACCTGTCACTAATTTTACGTAGAAGTAATAAGAACCAAAGTAATATTAAATACTAAAAGAATATAGTCACTGTAACAATTTACGTGCACTATCATTTGATAGTAAAACAGCGACTCAATTATATTACGTTATATAATAGACACATAAAATATAACAATTGCATTTTTTAATTTTAAGTAACTAGTTTTTTTTTAATGAAGCCCAATGCCATAATAATTAGTTAATCATTTGCTGCAACACACTTTGGCATCAATAATATATTTTTCGTTAAGACTACACTGAAAAAGAAATTTTTTATGTTCAAGTAAATATAATTATTTTAACATCATTTCTTTGATTAAAAAATATATTTCTTAAGTTTAAAAATAAATTATTTTATACTAACTAATATTTATTTAAATCAAGAAAACAATATTAAAATAAACATACATATTTACTTGAATATAAAAAACTTTTTTTCAGTGTATTTTGTGTAGGTATGTAAGATGGTAAGGCCGATTAAGTATTATTTATATACGCCCAAAATAATTATGACAAAATAATTATGAGCAATGATGATGTAGCAGCCTAAATGCTAGAAGTAAGGACTAAGAATGAAGAATCTCGAGAGGCCTAATTTTTCCATCGCTTACATTTGTGTTACTATTTTTCTTTAGTTGTCTAACGAATGGTTATATTATATTTTTTAGTCCATATAACTTTTCTTATTACAATTTTATAATGAATAGTTGATACGCTATTTATCCTCAAATTTCTAATTGCTAGTACGACTTTTTTCTCTGACAATGAGTGTTATAGAATTGACAGCGATGATTTATTAAACAACTAATTTGTTTAAAAAAATATTCGAATGATTGCAATTTTAGTGTGCAGAGTATCATCTATTTTCTCGTGGTAAATAAAAATTGTTGTCGCAATCTTTTTCTTTTAATTTATAAATTTATGTCTATCACATGGAAATTGAATAAAAGAGCCGCACGCAAGTTGGAATAACGATTTCTTAAAAATTATTGGAATTGTATTCTCTGCACCCTATTTTTCAACAGTAAAGCATTCTTCAACACTAAAACCGGCACTGAAGCTAACCGATAATTTTCTCATTCAAACTGTCGACATTATAATCGGCCAGTTTTTTATATTCCGCGAGGCACGCTCTGCCGAAATCAACGAAATGGGAAACGAGGACCGAAATATTATCCTATTTTGCTAATGGGTTACACGGGCCCTGGGTAAGGTTCGAGCTAGTCGACTGCCGAAAAGAGTAAGGAGGAATGGAATGGAGAAGGATGGGGAATTGAGGGGCGCGCGGATGAAAATGCAGGAGAACCTTAATTTGATTTAATGTAATCGACTCAGTGCGCGGTCGGTTCGAGAGAAGGCTTTTAAGAAATAATTTAGTTCGTTCATATTCATTCCCGGAGTAATGGTTTATTTTAATATCGTCTTGGCTAGCGACGGCCCATAAATTCGGGGAAGTAGCTTGCATTAAAATTATTGCAAAATTAAACGTTTCGATGGGTGTGCCTACTTCGATGAAAACGACCCAATAAAAGTTACTCGATGAACGTATTCTCATTTTTTTTTTTTTTTTTTTTTTNTTTTTTTAATATATACCATATATCTGAATGTATACATATTTTTTAATATATACATATACCAGAATGTATCTCAGCGTATTTTTATCATAGCCGTATTTGCGCTGGCAAAACTTTCGCGGGGAGCACAGTGGCCTGGGAACATTCTCGTAAAAATTTCATGACCGAGAGATAAACGGTTTCCCGCAATTTCGGCGTTGCACCGAGTACGCATAAAACGATAGACATCCGCAGGTAATTGAGTCTTGTTACTTCCACCATATCGCGTCCGTATTACCCGCTATTTTGTAGGACTGTCGCAACTCGGTCGGAATTGATGTTTACCTACTCGTGACTCGCCGACGAATATTCGCCGACAACAGACAAGCGGTCTATTTATATCTGGGACATAAGTGGATTCACGTGAAACGTTTAAGATCCAATTTTTTATGCCAACATCGCCCGAATCCTTGATGCTCGTAGGTCGCCGCCGCGCGTGCATGTACAAAAAAAGGTCACAAAATTATCCTCGATAGAGACCTCTCGACAAAGTCGCGCGTCTGCTTTCAGGAATGTCGGTTCCGTCTATTTCACGTTCGAACCCTCGGATGGCTCGGATACTCGCGGAATGCACTTTTCTATAGCAGCCACACCGAAGGCAAGAGTTGCTCCCAGGCCTCCTGATTCGCTCGCGAATGATCCATCGCGCGCATTATAGGGGAGAGGCACACAGACGGAACAATGCAAATAAGCCAATTACGTCAATCCTGAGAAATCGTCGAGCGAGCGAGGCAGCGCGAGGGGCAGCGAGAGGGGTGCGAGAGGGACGCGGGAAGGAAGGGTTTACTCCCGGCGGAGGAGAGAGCGGGAGAGAGAGAGAGAGAGAGAGAGAGAGAGAGAGAGAGAGAGAGCGAGGGGGCGAACGGAGAGCATATCGTGAGCCCGAGAGTGGCCACGGGCAGCGGGCAACATGCAGCACGAATGCATGCGCGGTGCATTAGGTAATGATATCGGCATTATGGCCGAGCACGGAACGGACGAAATGACGAACGGGCCGACGGATTGGAACCGGGGCCCCGGGATCGGGGCCCCATCGAAGGAGGGCCACGGGGTAATTATACAAGCAAACAAGGGGCGGTCCCACCAAGATTATAGGGTTCCTCGCGCGCTGCGCCCCACCCCGTCGCCCCTGGCCCCCCTCCTCCGCTTCCCCCCTGTTTGTCCGTAATTACAGGGCCAAACTGCTCTTCGTGGCATCCCCTTCTATCTCCCGGCTCTTTCCCGTACGAAGAGATGCCACCCGCTAGTCTCCTTTACGTCTCCTTCGTCTCCTTCCACGCTCCACCTTTTCCTCTTCCTCCTCCTCGTCGCTATACCCTTTCATACTGTCGATGGGCGATCATCCTCGAGCTCACTTTATTGATAAATGTCAGCTATTGTAATTTACCAATTTGTAAATACAATAGTTTTCAAAAATATCAATTTGTAAATATGATATTTGTTCTCTTGTGTATTCTGTTAATTCGCGGTGATATTTGAGATGTCACTTTAAAACTAGACATGTCTCTCGCGTAGTTTTTTACTATTTTATTTTTTATTTTGGTTATCGTTGGTTTGTTATAATTATTGCTAATATAATTATTGTTATAATTATTGATAATATATTGATATTAATATTTATTTCACATTATTTCTCACAGAATTTTTTTCTTTGCATATTAATTTTGTTTAATTTATATAATAATTAATTTTTTTGTAATAAATATGTATTCACTTTACCGTTTAATTTGCTCGTTTCATGGCCTTTGTTATTTACCTTTTTATTGTTGATTACTCACACGAGTTTGACTTTGTTACATTATTTCGAATATTTTTCAAAATTATATAACTTTTCAGGAATATGTTTTCCAACAAATATCTTATTATATTGAGTCTTTTTAAAATTTTCAAGGAAAATTGCAACTTGTTGCAACTTCTCAAAATTCAATGTTAAATATCTTGATAATTAAATGTACACATTTATATAAAAATAATGTTACTTCGATTTAAATAAATAATAAAAATTTGCCGTTTGAGTTGTATACTAGAAACTTAGCTTACGATAAATCTTCATTTTCAACTAAGAAACATTAATCCTGAAAATCTTAATTAATCACAAAAATTCCCTCCATATTCGTCAAAGAAATTATTATTAAAATTGAAGTTGGCAGTTCTAAAACACCCTATAGCTTACAATCCAGCTAAACTTTCAGCTGATTAATAATCCATACTTGCGTTACCTTGATTTGTCACGCAAGATTAATCTGCACGCGATTAAAATTGCTAGGATGCGCCAATCATAATTTATTTACTCGGTAATAAAATTACAGAGGAGCCTTTTCGCATCTCGGGTCTCTCTCATTATGGGATGCTTCGCGGTACTCTTCCGGTCTCTTCTCGGTATTACCTTCTTTTTTCGCTACTTTTATTTGACTCCGTTCAAATTATGGAAAGATAAACTCAGCATGCTGCGAAGTAATCGAGACGGATGAATTCCACCTGCTGGATGTAATATTATTGTCATTACCGCTTAACGATTCTATTTGCATTTATCGTGCAAGTTGCGGCCAAGATTGTATCACAAATTTTGACGAATCGACGAACCGAGAACGATAATAATAATCCCACTTTCGCACAAATGTTATGTCAAGCAATAAAAAAAAAAATATCTACGGAAAATGCAGTTCACGAACCGTCCGTGATTTCGCTTGCTTTTCGCGTCCGTAATTGCAAAGTGAAACTTTTGATGGCTTTTTACCGGGTCTTGTTTTTCTTTCTGGTCGCCTCCCGCTAGTTTTCGTATTTTCTCCTTGGCGCTTGATTTCCTTTGCCTCTCGACGCGTGTCGATCGTACCCGACGTTACTTCGTCGTAAAATTTAAAAAAGCATCCACTCTGGCCGAACACAACGTAGCAGGGGAGCGATATTTTCTGATGATATAGTGCCGGTAAATTTACGAGGAAGCGTGCTGCGATTATGAAAACCGGATTGGCCGCGTGACAAAGTTGTACGCCCGTGTGTTACAGCCGGTGGTAATTACTTTTACATTGGCAAATAATTCCACACGTTTTTATCATCATCTTCGGCCCTACGTTACTCTGGACAACGTGTTAATTTCGCATTTCACCTCGTAAAATTCGTTTTTATCATCAATGAATTCTTGTCCGCTGCAATAATACATGAATTTATATATATGAAATATATGAAATAACCAATTTCAAATTGATCAAAGGATTCATATTGCCAAAATATTTCTCGACAACTTGCACGACTATGTAATATCAGACAGACAGATATCAAATCAGAAAATTAAAATTTTTAAATAGTAGAGGAAAGAAGGGAGTTGTGAAATATCATTTTGTTTTTTGACAATAACTCACAAGGAACGTTAGGCAACCCGGAAATTCAAAAAAAATCTGAAACTTTGTGTACAAATAAAAGAGTTCATCCGTAACACAAAAATATTTTTTGTTCGTGCTCTAATTCAGTTTTAGAGGAAGAAACACCCTTTTGAAAGAAAATCAGTTTTTTTCTTTCCAAGCGAATATCGTCGAAACTATAAGATAGAAAAAAATGTTCTGAATGAAAATTGAATGGCTCGAAGAGTACTTTATAATAATAATTTAAAAAAAATTTTTTTTAATTATTAATTATTAATTAAAAAAATTTTTTTTTAAATTATTGTTATAACAACTAATATCATGAAAGGCACTTTTATTTATAAAAAAAACAAATTAATGATCTTTCGTAGATTTTACACACAAATAAGTGCCACANAATAAGATTTTACGAACATTCCATAAAATAGATTTTATTTAAAAAAATATTTTTAAATAATTTTTTTGGCTTAAAAATTTTGTTTAATAAAACTTAAAACTGTTTTCAAAGCTGCAAAAAATTTTAACTTTTAACAATTCAGTTTGAGAGTCAAACATAATTATTTTGATGATCTAACAAAATTATTTTCAAATCTGTACCCTGTAAATTTTTAGATATTTCTGTGTGCTATTTGCAAAACTGAAATTCAACTTTTATAACAATACAGCAAATCATCCTATACCGAGAGAAATATTTTGTGAGATAGACATGTTTAATTAAATAGTGATAAAATAAATTTTATAGTTATAATTACTAAATATATAATTGTTTTGGACAAACAATCTATAGCCTTAACTAAACAATTGTTTTTATACAAATTATAACCAACTTATAACAACTTGTAATAAATGGTTCGTTAAATATAAGTTTTTGGTATCAGTAATTACAAAATTCAGTTGATCACTGTTTAATTAAACGTTTTATTAATATTTCTCTCAGTGTAATATATAATTAATATAACTAAAAAAATTTAAGAATTAAACGAAATAATTTTAAGATTGCTCTTAAAATTCAACGCGAATTATACGAGATATCGTGATATTCCACCACCGCAGATATATTCCACGACCACTGTCCTTCCTCTAAGATATTTTTGCCGACGTCAATGATAAATTCATTATTAAATTAAATCAAACGAGATAAAGTAAAATCAAAGTATTATGAAATGATGCTGCCTAATGCAAGCAATATCCATCGGTTAGCAATATCAATGCCAACTACAACTGAAATTTAGCGGAACGAGTAGGACAAACTTCGTTGGAACCCTACATCATCTTGACGGTTTCTGTTAAGACTTCCACCTCGTTCACTTTGCGGTCTACTTCGACCTACTTTCAGCTGTAGTTCCCGCTCGAGTGCCACGATAGTCACGAAACCGACGGCGAAATTTTAATATTTTATATGCTAACCAAACGTACTTAAGAAATGCGTTGATTCGACAAACTCTGGCTATTTGCCAGAGCCCTCGAGAAAAATACTAATTACCCGGCAGAAAATAATGAAACGGTAAGTGACGCGAACTTTTCCAAAAGTTCCGCATAATACTATACCTTACATACTAAATATCTTGGCAGTTTGCTTTGAATATTTCGCTTGGCACAGTTAGTTGGCAAGTAACTAAGCCAGGGAACGTTTATTTTTGCACTTCATAGTGCAATAACTCATGGCCGGCGTAACGCCACGGCGCAATTTAACCCGCATAAGCGCATGCGGCGCGGCGCCGGGATCGCCGTTGCAATCTTCCCTCGTTCGCGGAATAAATCGTAACGCGCTTATCCGTATTTCGAGCCGAAAACGAACCTAACGAACGAAAGAGCGCGATTTATTCGCCAAGTTGCAATACCGCCGTCTGTCCATTGCGTCTCGTTCGCACTCCCTCGCACCGAGAAAATCAATCCCGCGGGAAGGATCGCGTACCGGGGACTGCGAAATTAAAAATTTAGATGCCCAGAGAACATCCGAGAGTTTTCGTTAAAGAAAAATTCGCGTCTGCGATGAGAAAATGGGGCACTAAATTCACGTGGATGCGGCGCGTGAGATTGGACGCGGATGGCAACGACAAGAAGTGAAAAAGTATTGCAAACTTCTAATTGAAAATACTGGACGTTATTTTTTTAAGGAATGCATCCGCTTATATTGTCAAACTCTTTTTACTTTAATAATAATGTAAAAATAAACCAAACTTTTCAATTCAAATTTCTATTAATGTACAGAATTATGCCACTTTAAGTAAGGACTAATTCTTGACAAGTTATTTGAAAAAAATAAAGTTGTGTTAGGTAAAATTATAAATTTTATCTAAAGTTAATAATATTGTAAATGAACGAAAATATACATAAAAGTTGAAAATAAACAAAAATATTTCTATGTAGAAGAATTAAGAAGAATTAAGTGTGAACTGCAAATATCTTAAATTATGCCATCAAAATTCTAGGTTGTTTCGATTTACACCATCTTATCTATGCGTTGGCTACTCCAATTATATTGTACACAAACCATATAATTATATGATACTTTACTATTATATTATTTTTTAAATATATTAATCGTTCAAAACACTTTATATTACAACCCAAAATAATTTGATTTTATCATTTTACAGGTTACATTATTATAGAAAGAATTTAAGAATAAACTTACAATTAATTGTGAACAATTGAATGTAACAAATTCTCAACGCATTACATGCATTTACTTATTTTCACGGAGCCATTTGATACACTTTGACGATTGTTTTCCGGTAATATTTAAATACTTTTAACCAGCTGTGTTTTATTACGGGCACAAAACAATTACAGTGATGTCATTCTGTACGTTTACTTTATTATTCGATTCGAAAGTACACTGAGAGAAAAACTTGTAGTGGTGACAACTATAAGAGGACAACCATACAAATTTTGTTAATATAATTATAATATATAGTTAAGTGAACTATGTTATAGTTATTGCAACTAAGTTTATGGTTAAGAAAACTAATAAAAAATAATTACTGTAATAATTGTAATTACTTTATTATATAGTATACTACAACTATTTTTTATTAGTTCTCTTAATCATTAATTTAGTTGCAATAACTATAATATAGTTCACTTAATTATATATTATAATTATATTAACAAAATTTGTATGGTTGTCCTCTTATAGTTCTCACCACTACACTTTTTTCTCTCTGTGTAATCAGAATTTTTCTTGATTACATAAAGAAAGAATAGACTTCTCATTTGTTTCCAACATAAAATATCTTTCTAAATTATTAATACTTTCTAAATAGTTTAAAAAATTGTTTAAATTGTCAATTTAAGTTTATCAATCCTTAGACGTTTGAATCGAAGTACTAAGTTTCGAATATTTGTGAACGCTAAGGACAGTATTTGACCAAGATATTTAAAAATTCACCTAGTTTTAAAGGACTTCTATGTCTCTTCTTACTGAAGAACGAATGAGCAAGAAGAATCAAGTTCTAGAAGGGAATTCTTAGACGCACAACACGAAACGTCATGCGACTGTACGCATGTGCGCGACGAGCCGGGCGGTGAATTGCCAAATTACATGTCTCTCATTTGAATAAACATAGCGCCGCGACAGAGGGTCGCGGAGGAAAAAATGACACCGACGTAATGGGCTGACAGCCAGAGGGAGGCGCTAGACGTTGTAAAAGGTTACGTATAAACAGACGAAAAAAAAAAATAAAAAAGGAAACGTATGTAACGCGCGCGCAGGGCCTGAGATGCGAGCGATATTTAGTCCTCGAGCAATGTATTTCTGTCGCGGGGTAATGTAAATGGGCGGGTATGGCTCGTTCCGTATACACGCATCAGCCTCGCTTTTATCTCGCCGTAAACAGCACGAGTTCAAAATACCCATTTCGGAAATTCTATTCACCTGTATCCCCAGAGTCGTGCCAAAGCCGATCGAATTGAATCCGAATCGGAGAGAGGGTCTAGAGAGGAGCGAAATTACGAGATCCACGACTGGCCCGGGGAAGGAGGGATGAGAGATAAGAGGGATGAATTTGCGGAATCTAATGGCATCTGGTGCTCGTATCATTTTGAGTGAAATTTCGAATGCTAATCATTCATTTATCGGTGATCGCTCATTTCGTAATGGAAATTTTAATTCATTTTAAAAGTCGACGCTTTTCTTCCTATACGTATATAATCATTTTTGCATCAATATTCATTCATTATTGATCTATCGAAATTTTTAATGCACTATTATATGCATCATATAATATAATAGTCTTGGCCAAAAGTATTAGGCACCTTGCATTTCTTAAAGTATTTTTAACTATAACTGATTTAAATAGAAATTATAATGTGTACGGAAAAAAAAGAAGTAGTTGGCGTAGCTAAAAACTGTATACGGTAACTATGTAAATTATTGTAATATACGGACAGCTAATATCTTATCTGTGATTCCTATATTATTTAGTTGAAAGCGTTTAGTTACCTGATAGACGAGTTTAGCTGCAGAACATATTTGCTATACTCAAAAAGTACTCTGTAATAAAAAGTGTATTCAAGATAAATACATTAATTAGCTACTAAATGTATTCTTATTTTCTTTTTTTCTATATCTCTGATATATATATCGATTAGTTCTAGACAGGCTTGGGTAGTAACTAGTTAAAAAGTTAAAAGTTAAACAAAAAGTTAAAAAGTTAATA
>QKQZ01018427.1:0-22760 GCA_003595255.1 Solenopsis fugax
GTAATATATATCGTAATGTATGTCACAATTTTAATAATTTTATTTTTGCAGATTATATAAGTACTTTTCGTTCTATGTACGTTTTTCTTTATATTGTAATATCAAAATAGTATAAGATTATTATATTATAATAAATCTTTTTTATTCGTAAGAGTACATTTTTAATTTTATTTGACNTCGTAATGTATGTCACAATTTTAATAATTTTATTTTTGCAGATTATATAAGTACTTTTCGTTCTATGTACGTTTTTCTTTATATTGTAATATCAAAATAGTATAAGATTATTATATTATAATAAATCTTTTTTATTCGTAAGAGTACATTTTTAATTTTATTTGACACTTTTTAATCTTACTCAGTATTAAAAGTCATCTTACCCGCATATGGGGGCAAGATGACGAAATTGATATATCCTAAAAGAATTTCAATTTTAAAAAATTCTAGTTTATTTAACAACTTCTAATTTTTACTGATGATAAACAAGGTTTTAGTGAATCTAAAAAAAAAATAGATTGCTATTTTTGCATTATCACAGAAATTAGCAAAAATCGATAAACCTTAAGGTCATCATCTTACCCCCCTCTCCCCTATGCACCGAAGTGTAAACAACTTTTTTTTCATAGTGTTAAACATGTCGAGTTTCGTGCCAAAAAAAGAGTATTTGCGGGAAATTTTACTGCACTACTTTATTCAAAAAAAATCTGCAGCTGAANCCGAAGTGTAAACAACTTTTTTTTCATAGTGTTAAACATGTCGAGTTTCGTGCCAAAAAAAGAGTATTTGCGGGAAATTTTACTGCACTACTTTATTCAAAAAAAATCTACAGCTGAAGAACACAGAATTCTTGTTGAGACTTACGGCGACCATGCTCTGTCGGTAACAACATGCAGAGATTGGTTTAGACGCTTCAAAAATAATGATTTTGATGTTAAAGATAAAGAACGCTCTGGCGACCGAAAATTTTGAAGACGAAGAATTGGAGGCATTACTTCATGAAGACTCATGTCAGACGCTAGCTGAACTTGCAGAATCATTAGGAGTTGTTTTTTACGACTTTTTTTAAATAAAGCATTNAAATAAAGTATTAATTTTCACGAAAAAACAGCGAGAACTTATTCAAGGTCCCAATATTAAGAAATTTTTTCTTTGGATAATGTGTCGTTTTGCAAATTCTTTTAGTGTACAATTGCTGGTCCATCGATCTGTTTACACACGACGTGGTGTCCTCTCCTAGCCATGTGTAAAGAAACTATTTCTCACTCGTTGATGATCAACTTAGATGACTCGCTATCATTTTTGTGCTCAGCCAACCGCATGAGAAAATGCAAAATGTTGAACTATAGATTTTTGTTATTACGCATCCTACCTAAAAAATACACAGTTAGAAATATCATTTAAGTATTACCGTAACTCTACGAGTCAAAGTCATTTTAGACAAAGTTGAAATTTTATTTACGTCAACCGTACGAAATATTATGTTTTATAAACAGTTTACTTTGTCAAAAACCTGCAATTATCAATATTACACAATTCTATAGTTAGGGACTCGTCGCGTCAGTCTTACGGCAGGATTTTGTTCGTCTGTACGCTTGTAGAATCATAATAATTCTTACCTGACTTCGTGGGTCGTTGGACTCTGACACGTCGACCGCGTCGTCGTCAAGGTGTCGTCCGTTGAATATGCGAGTGGTGTTAAAGAGGAATGCATTGCGAGCCGCGGCGGCCCTCCTTTGGATTATCACCCGAGCTTTTCCTCTTAGGAAGTAAATATTTTACTTTAAATATATATGTTAAGTGCAAGGTATCGTCTTATTCTTCTCACGCTTACCCTATTTTAATAACCACTATAAATCTCTTATGTATTGATAATCAAATGGCGAATAATAAATGTCTATTTTTACGCATTGTCTTTCGCATTATGATTTGCGTATTGCGCTTTTTACCGCGTATCTTTTTGGCATAAAATTAAACGTTTAAACTAATATTGAATTAATCTTTGATGTCATTAAATGTCTGTTTAATCAACATCTATTTTTGAAGACCACTAAATGTAACTTTTTATTGAATTTATCAATTGTGATATTGCGTTCGTAATGGATGAATTAAACAAGATTTTATTTTAGGGATTTGTTTTAAAGAAGATATGTTTAATAATATCTTGAAATTATTAATTGAATTATTTTTTTACTAATTTATTTAAATTTAAATATAAATTTATACGCTAACAATTTAATGTATTATTTTATTTTTTTATTAATGCAATGCGCCTCTTCATTTCTGTTCATCGGCAATTCGGTATGCCTTGTGGATCATTGAATTAAACATTAGCCGTTCTTTTATTAGATCGAGGCGTTCACACGTATACGTATAACGTATCAAGAATTGACTAGCAAAAGAGCGTATCAATACATCAATTTCCGTTTTCGCGTTGTGAAAAAAAGTCAGGACACGTTGAATTGCAGCAGATCTGCTCTTTCCGATTTCATATTCTTATCATAAGTACATTACTTAGAATTTAGATAAAAGCCAGATTTTTAAGAGAAAAAGGAAAAAAGTTATTTAAGAAGGCTAGCGAGTATGCGAAGTGCATTCATGAAACCTGTTTAATTTTTGAGATCTGTATGATATATTTTTAGCAAGCAGTTATTAAAAGAAATGTATTTCTCGAGTATCATCAAACGATGCGGCAGCGTCGCGATGCCAAGTATATAAAAAAGTCGAGTCAATAAAAAGTTTGAGTCAATATTTTGTGACCATAGACATTGTCAAGGCGCTACTGCTAGCTTTATCTCGAGTTTTCGCCTTGCCAAATTTTCGATTTATAAAAGACGAAATATATAAATAAATATAAAAAATGAAATATAGAATACCAACATAATATAAATGTTTTACAACAATCTTCTTATTGCTTATACAGTGTTAATAGAAAGTAGTTAAAAAGTTAAAAGTTAAATAATAAAGTTAAAATGTAAATAATCTTTCACTTAACTTACAAGTGAACATACTTTTGTGTTACTGGAATTTATTGAAACTCAGTACACTTGTAAAGTAGTTAAAAATAATAGACACGGAGGAGGGGAGATCTTACATATGTTTCTAAAGCATTAATATTAAATATTCTGGCTTCATGACTGTATTTCACATCCAACGAATATGTATTCGCGACGCGAAGTTTGAATAAGTTGGAGATTATAAAAATTAAAAATTATTATTCGGCACTAAGAATCGCTGACATAGGCTTTGTAATCTTATGTTATGATAAATACCCAGATAGATAAATGTCGGCAATATGTCTGCATATTGATGAAATTTACAGATTGAAAATGCTTGCATAAATACATTAATTAAGATGCGTCCTCATATAAGATAAATGTAATCAGCATATAAAAGATGTCTTCTGAAGCTGCAAAAATTGCGACAATATGCTACTTATTTAATTAGAATTATATAATTGCAGTTATGCGTTTGTAGTAAAATGGCAACATATTGCTATATTGTGAAATATATAAATTGTATAACAGCAATATGACAACATAATCGCAACATTTAATTAATTGTAATTTTATGCTGTCATAATGGCATCATAAAATGTTTGCATTCTATGTCCTCCAGCACACTTGTCTATCTGGGTACGTATTTTTTATTTAATTAAACATATTTAAGGATTGAAATCAACTAAATTAGTTAAATTTTCATTTTTCGGTTATAACTTCTGAACGAAGCATGATAGCATAATTTTATAAATGTGTAAAATATAAATATAAAATTTTCAAAGTTATCCACTTATATAAGAATTAATATTTTTATAGCCAAAAAATGAAAATTGAATGGATTTTCAAGGGCTGATTTCATCCCGTAAACATATTTGGTTGCCAATTGTTATTTTTAACAAGTGTACTAAGTTTTTAATAAATTTGGCAAATAATAAAAAGATAGATTTACTTCCTAATTAATTTCAAATAAATTAACATTTAATTTTAACTAATTATTTTTAAAATACATAAACTTTATTAATTTATTAATCTTTTTTCTATGTAAAAAATTTATCTATGTAAAAGAAAAAATTGTAAAAGGAATAAATACATTTCCATACAATATAAAAAAACAGTATTTTTCTATTACTTCATATAAACTCAATTTACAAATAAAATATTAAATTTATTTAATAATCCGTATTGTAATTGCTTTGTTACTACTAGAGTCATTTAATTATTAAAAATTACGAATATAAATTATTTTAATTTAATATAAATATATATGTATAATGCTTTCTCAAAATTAACTTTTAATTCAACTTAAGTTAATTTAATCTTAATGCAACTGTTAACATAATCAAATTGATTTATATGCTATTAGACTGTATTTAGAACGCCCTTGTACAGATGTTAGCGCGCTTGTTTATTTTATCTTTATAATTTTTTAAGTGCAAGAATAGAATAACATAAAAGCGAGCTAACATCTGTATAAGAGCGTTTTAAATACTGACCTATTGCTTATAAAATCAATTTAATTTTTTTTCTAAGCATTCTGAATATGGACGATAAACTTTAACTTAATTTAGATTGAAAAAAATTCACTTGTTCAATCTAAATTAAGTACTTACATGTATTTACTAAGTTTATATTATACTTCTGGATATGTTCTATGTTTTTGAAAATACAATTGTTTTTATATCGCACTTCTCGATATTGAAAATTATTCTGCAGTCACCAACAGTCGAGCACAAGTTTCATTAGTTTCCCTATTCACTCATGTTAATAAGAACAAACCTATTGTTTTCGTGGAGGAGGGAAGAAAGAGGAGAAGGGCTGGAGAAAATAGACCACGGTCATGGGGGCCAATTTGCAGGCAAACAGAGCTCAGAGAACTCCGCCTCCTCCTAGTTCCACGCAGCAGCAGTTGCAATCTCATCTGCAACGATGCGGCTGAATATTGGCTCGTTTCTTTCCTTTTCCTCGCATTATGCACCTTTGCTTTTCAAGTCTTTCTTGCTGTCGCATCTGTTACTGCGAGTGACTTCATTCCATGTTCAAGAACGAGCGGTTTTATGAGACTGATGCTTCCCTATACAGGATGTCTCAGAAAATGTATACAGAAAGTATAGCCAGGTGGAATGTAAAATGTAATCAAAATTATTTGCAAAACTTTTTATAACATCTTGTTAGCAAAAGTTTAATCAAAAATTGTTTTTCTTTGTAATACTGAGAAATTAAAACTTTATTGAAAAGAAAATCTCTTTATCTTCATAAAAATTGAATTATCAAAGAGCTGATATTTTAATCGCTAATTCACAAATCATTTTTTGTTATTTCGCCTTCAAATAGAAAGCTCAACGATTATTAAACAATTTTAAATATGTAGAGGAAAAGAGGGGGTTGTGAAATACTATTTTGTTTTTTGACAATAACTCAGTAAATATTTACGCGACACCAACGCTTTTAACCAACGCCATAGAGTTCTATCAATCACCCTATAGGTATAATAGAAGTTCATCAGATATATAAACGAACGTACTCGTATTATAATTTACAATTTACTGAAGAGAGAAAAAAGGATGCGTTTGTGGAATAGCAGTGGGGTCGTGAAATACTAATAATTAATATTACGAAAGGCACTTTAATTTATAAAAAGAACAAATGAATGAGATTTTACACACTTTTGTAGATTTTACACACAAATAAGTGTCACAAAACAAGGTTTTATTTTATAAAATACATTTTATTTAAAAAAAATTTTTTTAAATAACTTGTTGGTTTAAAAAATTTTTCAAATTCATATTATAATTAAACAAAACCGTTTTTTTCAAATCGCTGGAAAAAACCAGAAAAATTCCGGTTTTTTCTGAAAAATTGCTTTTTTGCGAAAAATTGTTTTTGCTATGTAAATGACATGCTACCTAATTTTATAATATTATCAATGTAAGATACCTTGTATAAGCGCTGGAATTAATATTGAGCTAATTTTTATGTTTATATTTGGAATATTACATCACTTGAGGTTTAATAAATTATTAATTATTAAACAAATTGTTCTAAGAACAAACGTAATTCTAACAACTAGTTTAAAGACTAATTTAAGTTAATATTTGTGTTAATCATTTTGTGAAGAATTTTGAATACTAGCAATTATCAAGAGGCATACATTTTATTTTATTTAAAAAATACATTAATTCTGTTTTTATTTATTTTTGTGATTTGCTTTTTGTTTTCCTCGTACTTATACATTATCATAAATAAAAAGAAAAAACTTTAAGAACAGAAACTTAAAGACAGAAACGAACATTAGTCTAACTTTATAGGGACCGTTTTCTAGTTATTTCTCATTAACACAGATTTTTAACTCTAGTTTGCCATACCCTGATCTGGTGAACTCCTGAAGTGTAATCTCGTTTTATAATTTACTTCTTCCTGTATATTGTTATAAATTTAATTTTAAATCATTCATTCGACCTGCTATTATCTTATGAGCATGGTATTCAGAGTATTTAGACTATGTATTTTTTAATTTTTACAATGCAAGCTTTAAAATATTAATTAGGATGAAAGTAACAAGACGAAAAATCGAGCTGTCTCACGAATAGAAGTATGGCAAACTTGAAACTACGGATTCAAAAAAAGTGTTGCGAGATAGAGTTAAGAAATCATATCGTAAAACAGGTAACTTTGATTACCGATGAGGTACCATTATAGTACAATACTTTTTGAAATTTTCCGACGAATTTTTCTACCCCTGAGAAAAAAACCGAAAAAATCCGCGGAAAAATTGAAAAAAACAGCGGGTTTTTTCCTAAGCCTTTGAAACTATAATTCATATTAATAGAAAATTTTGACCGCTATGTGAAAACACAATATAAACGAAAAGCCTTGACGGTCATAGTTAGATCTTAGGGAGCAGTCGGAACTGTTTCTCACTGATTTTGATGAGCTGTGGATATGTTGTAGAACATTAAAAAGTATTTGATTCATATTTTTTTATTTACTTATCTCGAAATTTAGAGGTTGAAACACCTCCTCAGAAATAAATTTTTTCATTTTTAACAAATATCCTTGAAATATGAGGCATATGAAAAAATTATTCATACAAAAGTTTTGTAATTTTAAAAACTATGGTATATGAAGAAATGGTTCATACAAAAGTTTTATAGTTTTTAAAATTATAAAATTTTTGTATAAACTTCAAGATTTTTTGTATAAAAATCTCGAGAAAAGCAAATAAAAAGAACTCAAGTCTAATATTTTTTAATGATCTACAACATATCTAAAGCTCATCAAAATTAATAAGGGATAATTCCGACCGTTTCCTGTTAGTGCTAATATTATTGTGTGATTTTATTTTCAAGTTCACAAAATTACGCGCCGAATAACTTTTCGATCTAAAAACACAGTTCTAAGTTGAACAAAAAATAATAATATAATGTTATTAAATTGAAAGACAATTTAATGATAATTGCTAATAAACACAAATAACAACTAACTTTTAATTTAATAATTTGGCTTTCAAGTTAATAATGTGATATTACTATTCAACTGTGATATTTCTTGTTCAACTTAAAACTATGTTAAGACCGAAAAGTTATTTAGCGCGCAGTTTCATGAACTTGAAATATATATAAAACTACACAATAAACATTAGTACGAAGATCTAGCTATGATTATCAAGGTTTTTCGTTTATATTGTATGTTAAAATAATATTGTTCTAATAAACATTATACAACGTTTACAATGAGATTGTAAAGTCGCAAAAGAGATGCATATGGTGGACGACCAAATTCCACAACCACAGCCCACATATAATATGACTTTATTTGCCAAATTCATACACACATTGCAACACACATTAAATTCAATAATATTATTTGTAATTCACATTCAAGGCCTTCAAGTTAGATTAAAGTTAAAAAATTAATATGTAACATATTTCTCAAAATTATATAGAATGTATACATCTGTAAAATTTCTGCAAAACTAAAATTCAACTTTTAGTTTTGCGAACACTAATGACCAGTAATCATCCTACAATGTCTAAATAGATTCTAACGAAGTAATTTTAACAGTTGCTCATAGAATTCAACGCGAATTATACAAGATATTATGAGATTCCACCATCCCAGAAATATTCCATGACCACTGCCCTTCGTCTATTAAAATAAAAAATGAGTATTCTTATTTAAAATTTTATAAGTTATTTCTTATTATGATTATTTTTCCTAAAATTATGTATTTATTTTCTAAGTTTGTAAAATACCCTGTACGCAACTGAAAAGTAATTCTTGTAGAAACAAACACGTAGTTAGCAAGAAAAGTGCTCCAACATACTTGTACTATTTGCATACGAAAAAGATTGACAAGAATATGAACGATTACAGCAAGAAGGTTCACCTCGAGAAGATTGCAGATACAAGCAACGGTAATTAAGAGTACCATGAGTCAGCTTTAATTTTTACGGTTTTTCTTTCCGACGAGTTTTTCCCAAGTGCAAATCTTTTTTCCCACCCTTCTCTTCACTCCGAGTATAATTCATGGTACGCACATATGAAACACGATTCCCATGTACGGCGAGAATAGATAGTCGGGGAAATGCTCGAGTTACCAATACATACGTGTTAGAACTTGAGTACTAGTATCCCATGAGATAATTGCGACGGTCCGATGCTTCCGCGCGTGCATCACAGTATGCGAATAGCATTGCCGTACCTTATGATCGACGTCCAACAATTATTCTCGCGGTAACGATTGGATTTTTCTGATGCAATTTTTGAGCGCGCTAATGACTACGAAATGCGTGTTAAGCTGGATATACATCTACGAATGAATACCGAACGAAAAGCGAACGCGAACGTTCGGATATTCGCATTTGTATTCTGAAGTCGTTCTTTCCTTTTCTCAGTTGCAGTAAACATCAACATTCGATCAGATTCGTTGTCGCTACATGTAGTAATTCGAGATTTTTTGGACACTTGTATCATAAGTAAAAAGAATTAAAAATTTTAGCTAATATTCAGATAGATAATCATTAGAATTATGCGGTAAACGCGATTAGAGATAAATTATTACATAATAATTCGTAATCTTTATAACTTGTTATTAATTTTTAAGTTTCCTCTTTAGTTCATTTCATTGTATTACGTAAATCTTCTTCGTCAAATTCAAAATCGATATAATCCACTTACGGTACGGTTTTTTGTAAATGCCAGGTGGAGAGACTTATAAGAGAAACTCTATCTTATATAGGTAAGATTCATCTAGTATCGATCGGCGTATATTATCGACCAAAACTAATTCTCACTTTTGCTGTTACATAAAAATATTCTGCGTGCATAAACGGATGCGCATTACACATCTGTACACATATTCCGCGGTCATACGTATTATTGCAATGTTTTATCAGCATGTTGATTGCGTTTGAGAATTATTTTCCAAAGTTGATTTCTTGTTTCTAAGATAAATAAATAATTTTATTGCATTACGCACACTATATTTAGTCTATTGTGTAAGAATATGGCATTTAAAGTTTAACAATTTTCTTTGTATAGGGGAAGGTGGGGTAAGACAGGGCAGTTAAGCTTTAAGAATGAATAAAAGCTAGGTCTCAAAATTAACGAGTCATCTTTATTTTTATAATAATCTTTGGACATTTGTCTTACATAATAATTATAATAAAATTTTAAAGTACGAGGGTCGTTTAATAAGTCCTTAGAAAATCCAAGAAATGGCGCTCGTAGTATCGAAAAAGGTTTGCTTTTAGTAAGCGTCATCTCTCATTAGACTGCTGTTAAAGTTTCAGCTATATCCATCACGTGGTTTTATTTTCATAGTCGATTGAAGCAAGAAATTTTTGTTTATTTACAAAAATGGAAAAAAAATGAGCTTCGTGCGGTGATTAAACACTTCTATTTAAAAGGCTTAACACCTAAAGAGATCAAAGCCCAGTTGGATGAAGTTTATGACACATCTGCTCCTGTGTTTGCGACTGTTTACAATTGGGTAAATGTTTAAACGTGGCCGTACATCCACAAATGATGAACATCGTTTAGAACGTCCAGTGGAAGTGACTTCCACCAAAATGATTGACATAATCCATAATATGGTTTTGAATATCGACGAATCAAAGTGCGCGAAATAGTTGAGGCCACAGACATATCACAAGGTACAGTGTTTTCAATTTTACACGAAAAATTGAGTGTGAAAAAAATCTCGGCAAGATGGGTGCCGCGTTTGTTCTCAGTGGAGAATAAACGCAATCGTGTGATCGATTCGGAGGCTGGTTTGACGCTTTTCCATCAATCCTGACGAGTTTCTGCATCGATACATAACTGTGAACGAAACATGGATACACTGCTACACTCCAGAGACAAAAGAACAGTCGAAACAGTGGATTTTTAAAGGCGATCCGGCTTCGAAGAAGGCGAAGACGGTGAAATCGGCCGACAAGGTTATGGCTACGGTTTTTTGGGATGCACGCGGAATCATCTACATCGATTACTTGGAAAAAGGACAAACTATAAATGGAGAGTATTATGCGTCATTATTGCATCGGTTGAGCGAAGAAATCAAGAAAAAACGTCCTCATCTGGCAAAGAAAAAAATTCTCTTCTATCAAGACAATGCACGGGTGCACACCTGCGCAGTTTCGATGGAGAAAATTATGGATTCAAAGTTCGAATTATTACAATATCTACCGTATTCACCAGATTTGGTCCCCAGTGACTTTTTTATTTCCAAACTTGGAAAAATGGCTCGGCGGAAAACGATTCACGTCGAACGAAGAGGTCATCGCCCAAACAGATGCCTATTTTGAGTATCTTCCGAAATCTTACTTTTGGGACGGCTTAAAAATGTTGGAGAAACGCTGGGAAAAGTGTATCGAGCTAAAAGGAGATTATGTTGAAAAATAAAAAAAAACCTACTCAAAATAATGTTTTTCTATCTTTTTCTAAGGACTTATTGAATGACCCTCGTATTATAGAATGTATTTAATAAAAACCAAAAAGAAGCATTTCTCCCCATCTTGCCTGTCTGGTCGGGTAAGATAGGGTATCCCTTCGTTAATGTTTTTCCTAACAAGTAATTTCTATGTAATATATGGTTAGGAATAATGGGCAATATTTTAATTGGATCCCATTTTCTACCAGCTCGCTTGAGTGCGAATGGATTTCTCACATTTTTAAACAATGACCTTTTGGAAAACATTCCTTTAAATATGAGAGTAAATATAAATTCTTGGTTTCAATTGAACGGCTGTCCTGCTCATTATGGCAGAGGTCCTCGACAGTGGCTTAATACTTATTTTCCCAGAAAATGGATCGGTCTTTCTGGACCTGTGGCTTGGCCTCCGCGTTCACCGGATTTAACACCATTAGATTTTTTTTGTATGGGGTACTCTGAAGCAAAAAGTGTACAGAATGTCTGTTAATGACTTTCAATCATTAAAACGAAGAATCGTGCAAGCGTGTGAAGAAATTACGGATGCTCAATGTCAGTCAGTCACTCGTTCTGTCGTTGATAGAATGAGCAATGCTTGTCTCCGGGCTGAAGGCCATCATTTTGAACAAAACATTTAATGTAATAACTAATTTTGATTAATTTTGTAAAGCAATAAAGAGGATATACCTTATTTCGACCTTATTTCAACATTATTCATTCCTATAGTTCTGTAACTTCAAAAGTAAATATCTCTTGAACGAAGCGTTTGCGAGCATACGTCCAGAGGAAAATTTTTATTTGTTTTGAGGTCCTGAATTCATATTTTAAGTTTGGCTGTTTAACCCGGGAGCACCCTGTATATATACCCAGATAGCCAAACCTGACGGGAGCACGAATTGAAAATTTTGGATACACATTATGCTGGCAAAAATCAAGCAGCAGCCAAGTATGATTGTTGTTTCAGTTTATGTTAACAGAAAAGCAGCAAAATTCTAGCAGAGACTGCATCATAACATGTTTAAAAAAATGCAGCAAAAAATGTAGCAAAACTTATCGACATAAAGAAAACAGAAATCGAGCATTGTGTGTTGGCACAATAAAACAACAAAAATAAGCAACACTTATACATACTAAATAACGTCATAATCAGTAGGCAAAATGTAGTTAAAAATCTATCTCTCTCATAATAGCTGTCACGTTATAAGAGCAGAAACGTGGCAAAGATGCAGCACGATCTGTCACATTAAGTACTGACAGATCGTGTTGCATCTTTACCACGTTTCTGTTCTCATAACGTGACAGCACTTGATGTTGTATTTCTGATGTTTTTTTGCTGTCAGTTCTTGATATTACAGACTGTGCTCGATATTTGCTATGCATTAGCTATCACGATGTGGTCGCAAATAATGCTCGATTTTTCTGCATTTCTATCGTCGTTCTATGTTGGCAAATTGTGCCGTTAGAAACTATGCTTAATGAGGAAGCAGCAGCTTGAAATCTACTGTTAAGTCGTGATCAAGTTTGCTGGCAAACTGACGGCAAGCTACTGGCATTTTGCTATCTGGGTATATATATACATATATATATATATATACACATAAAAAAACAATCTGTATTTCACCCAATCTTTTCCGCTAGAGCTGTTCCAGCTACTGTGAGCGCTACGAGCTCGGCATACACTCGAGTTGTGCTAACAACAATTTAGAGCTTTTCCCTCTCTTTATTTGTTTCGTACGGGCTCGATTACTCATCGAGTCACACTCGCTCCAAGATTAGTGCTGTCAAAGCCCCAAATTTTTTCCCGAGTAGTTTTACATTGTTAAATTTGTACTGTCGAATTCTATGCCATTTGAGTTATTTTTAATCATTCTTATAGGTCGCTACTGCTTCTATTTAATATGTCGTCAATTTAAACTAAAACAATGAAGTTAAACAAGTTAACTACAAAAATGTTAAATTTGATTAAATTTCATTCAAATTTAAATTATTTACTAGGTGCATACGTTATTAATACTGACATTACTTTAATAACGAAGGGAATCCCAGAAGTAATATCCGTGTTTTTCGATGCCAATTTTGTTTGGTAATTCTCGAGGTCAAAAAAATACGTGTTGCGGTGTTTATCAACATGCGACTTTATTTTCGAGTTATAAATTTTTGAAATTTGAATTGGAAGTGAAGACGTAGGTGCACTCTTGAGTTTCTTTTGTTTTAGACCACACAAGAAAAGTGACACGAGTAGATTTCTTATATTTTATGTTCAGCTATTCTCTTTCGGAATAAATATGCGAGTATGTATATCAGTCTTGTGTATAGTCTATTTCTTCCGTTAGGTGAAAAATTTTATAAAACTGATACAAGACAGTACACACGTTTTAAAAGAAAATTCCGAGAAGACGCTCAGAGCAGAAGACACTCTTTAATTCACTCACATCTCTCGTCAAATATTTTCAAAGACATAATTGATGCGCTTTATAGAACTTGGCCCATGTCGCCCTTTAAGGTTACAGTAGAGGTTAAGATGATTTGGAAAACGACCAATAATGAACAGTAGCAAATACACATATGCGCATCCGTATAGTGCGAATGGTCTTCGATGTAAGGCCTTATGAATTAAGGAATCAAGCCAAAAGCGAATCAAATGTTTTATTCGTATTCGCTTTGACGTATATATCTGATAATTGAGAACGATGAACTTCTCTGTTTGTTAAGTTTATCCAGTTTTAGGTAATTATTGACTTTAGGGGAGGCAGCACCGATGACCTTGACCTTGACATATGTTGTCAAGGTCATGGTCCTGAGTAACCTCCAAACAAGTTTTAGCCGTCGCACGCCCTTCGTTAAAAAGTTATAATCAAAGAAAGTTTCATAAGTAAAACGAAATTTTTACCAATGTTGTTAGTACTGTTTCACATGGGTTTGCAACTTTCCACGCAAAGCGAGATCCATCCCCCCCTGCCATGTGTGCGAAACGAGATCTACAGATATACTGTTCCACATGGGTTTGCGAACAGTACATCTGTAGACCTCGTTTCGCTCGCGAGGCAGGGGGGGATGGGGTGGACCTCACTTCGCGTGGAAAGTCGCAAACCCATGTGGAACAGTACATCTGTAGACCTGGTTTCGCCCCCGTGGCTGGGGGGGGGAGTGGGGTGGACAAATTATGAAAGATATATATACAATTAGTAATAATATTGTTGAATAATGTATGTGTATGAGACTAAAATTGGTAGAAATTTCGTTTTATTTATGAAACTTTCTTTGTTGATAACTTTTTAACGAAGGGCGAGCGACGGCTAAAACTTGTTGGAAGTTACTCAGGGCCATGATCTTGATAACATATATCAAGGCCAAGGTCATCGGGGCTGCCTCCCCTAAAGTCAATAATTATCCAGTTTTACGCCCAGAAAATCGACATTTCTGCAATTATTTGAAATCGATGTTAATGTATTTAGTTCGTTGTGCAAGGATACATGATACGTGCTATTCGTTTTAAAGAGAAATAATTTTTGAAGTTGAAGATATTCGTACACGATACGACGGTAGATTGAGATTTCTTGTTACCGAGCACCTCAATAAAATGATTTGAATCTTAAGGATGATTAAGTTTAATAGAGAAATTTTAATATTTAAAGCAGAGATTCTCAAACTTGTATAGATTACATGTTTTTTAAAATAATAAATATTTGCGACTTAGCTTTAATAAACATGAAATAGCACGAGAGAAGAGGATGGTAAATTAATTATTTATTTATATTACTTAATGTACCACTTTACTCTTTCTATTTTTCAATTCTTTTATTGAATATAATTCTATAAATCTATTTCTCTAATCTATAATCTATTTCTCTACATAAAGAGCATGAAGGTTTGAAAAATGCGATTATTTCCTATTTCTGTTGATAATAGTTTTGACATCAATAACAATGCAAACCATTTTCATGCAAGTTTGATAATTATAGTTTATTTCGAAATTTGGTTTTGATTCCTGACAAAGATCATCATTGAAAAAGTTTTCGATGATGAAACTAAGATCGTGATCTATATTTTGGAAATCTTTGATTTAGAGATTAAATTTCAAAGATGCACAAGTAGCAATACTATATTTTACGTTACGAATATCGACATGTAATATATGTGATAAGCAAAAATATTTTAAATAAAATAAAGAATTATTTGATGGGAATAATAAATATTTAAGTTTTTGCGAGTGGAAGTTCGATCTGTAATAAAATCTGTGGATGAAAATTGGAATAATAACTAAACTATCCTGTATAAATTAAAACAGTACGTATTTGTTTTCAAAATCATTTGACTCTAATTTTGATCGTCAAAGATTGCGTCATTTACATTCGGAATAATGTTATTGTATGCGGGCTTTGAAATGTAAAATTCTTACGTTGCTAATCAAATTGTCGACGTGACAGCGATGGCACATTGTCATAAATTCTATCATTCGAGATTCGCATATTTTTCAATCTCGTGTTGTGATCGCTCGTTGCAGCTGCGATAGAATTTACGACTGTAAAGACGCGTCGCATCGCGTCGAAACGGTAATTAACGACGTTGCGTCGAATTATTTCGATCCAATCCTTTGGAACCTCATCGTTTCGTTTGATTCATAAATTGCTGGTTGCGATTATTTACGATCATTCGGAATATTGCCCGTTGGTATTCGAGCAATTGACGTTCCTTGTTGAGAAATGCTACAGAAGAGAGGTCGGTGCAATTGCGAATGTATATTTCAAGTGCAAATGTTTCTTGGTTTCCTTCAATTCTTTGTAATCCTAAGGCGAGTTAGATTCTACGTAATACGCTGTGGCAGTTTATTGCATAATTCTTCAAACAATCTGTATGACATGATTATAATCAGCGTTCTATACTTTTGAAATCTCCATAAATTTCTTTAAGAAATAAAAAATTTTTTATTTACGTTAGACCAGCTGGTTAGACGAAATTGAGGATAAAGTATTTAATATGTGCTCATTTACGGGAAATATTTTGGACCGCAAAATTAAGTTACGGGATATTTATAAGTAACAAACGAATTCAACAAACGTTCAAGCAAACACGTAATCATTAATCTTTGCACTTGTTTCATCTTGATGGAAAAAGGAAATGTTTTTTTATATCTTTTTTGTTAATAGTTTCTGTTATTACTCGCGTTTCATTAACACGTTTTTCTCCGATATTTCATGATTACTGTCGTTTTTATGTTATAACATCTTGATGCAACTGCGAAGAATTATTCAAACAATGCAATTTTGTATAAAATTCCAGCCAGTCCAGAAGAGAGGAACATTTCACCGCGCGGCCGCATGCATATGAGACCTCGCGTGTGTGCGTGCATACTCTTGCGCATAATCATGATGCGATTAGCAGAGAAAGAAGTAATCGTACAAAATTACTTCGTATGTGAAAAAATATCGAGCATATTACGGCAGTAATCAATAAAGAGAGGAGTTATAATCGATTTGATGCGATTGAGACTACTGATACTAAGAGTGCTCTAATTGTGATTCCGAAATTATTTTTTGATGATGATGCTAATAATGATTATAAAACCGTTCAAGTCGTTTGCAAGATGGATCGAAAGGATAAAGAATCGAAGAATAGATTTCTTTCGACTTAAATAAACTGATCTTACGATTAGTCGAAATTTTTGAACGCAGATAATAAGCAGGCAATGGAAATCCAGAATATTGCTTATCATTATAGTCTTAGTCTAATCGATCAGAAATATATCTAGTTGGTAGTTGTACTGTGTGAATACAAATGCCGCAATTATATGGCCTATCTTTTTTACGCTCACTTTCTGTAATGGAATTATGTCCGAGCGGAAGAAAGGATACAGATCCAGTCCGCATTCCACGGTGCCTATATTGAGAGAGCATCCGCGTGATTATACTTAACTGAGCCATAATTTAACTACCGCCATAAAGTTTCAAGAGGAAGACGCGAGAAAACGGCGGGATCTGCGTTTATCTCACGTGCATTTTGTTTCACGAATACATAACATAACAAACACAAATTCTTATTCCTGAATTCTTTTACATAGATAAAACGTTTCTTTCCTCTTTGAATTACAAAATTTGGCTGTGAGCGAAAAACTCATTTGAAATAATATTTGGCATAAAGTTGAAAATAAACTTCTATATAAAATAAAAAATGAAACAAATAGATACTTTTACTACAATATTCGTAAAATATAACATACATTAGGAAAGTCAATACTGGTATACCACTTTGTTTTTAGATAATATAATATTTGTTAAATAAAAATTAAAAATATATATAAAACTTTAAAAACATAATACAAATTAGAAAATGTTTTCTATTAATATAGCAGTTTTTATAATACTGTTTCATATTTTGTAATAACATTTTTGCAACAAACCAAAAAGAGCATCTGACAAAATAAGGCCCCAAAACTGGCATAGAATTCAGACACGGTCCCATAGGAAAGGAGTTAATTATAAAATAAGTTAATAAGTAATATAATATATCTTTATGTATTAAACAATAAAGTTAATAAAATTTAAAGGCTAAAATTAAGCCCTCTCACTTTATACATTTTTTAAACATCTTATTAGTGTATATGTAGATCCGACTCTAATTTTCTTACTTTAAAGTATAAAAAAATGTGAAAAAATTCATGAAACATCTGTTAACATTGTAGTTGAAGATTTCTTGGTTATTATTTGTTCTCACGGAGAAATGTACCGCTTTACGTTGTACAACGATTTTGTTCCAAAGCGCATTACGAGAAAAATATAAAACAGAAAAATATAAATAAAATAGTTTTAGGAAGTTTAAACATGTAAAATGATCTAATATTATCAATATAGTTACTATTATTTAAAGTGTGCAATTTGGAAGAGAAAATCGTGCAAATTTTATTTTTGCTTTTCAAAAATTTGTTTTTAGTAGATTTTATATGGAAAAAAGCCATGAATGTATAAACTATGGATTTTTATTTCTTGATTTATCGAAGCAGATCATGTTTTTTATCAATATTAATACAGATGTTTAATTTCCGAGAAATAAGGGGGGAAAGAGATCTATTTAGGAGATCTATTAGCGACTTTCTTCTAAAAGATATCTGACATAATTTTAAATATTTTCTATTTAAATATGTTTTATATTTCTATCATTAAATTATAAATAGATAATGTCAGATAAATTTATTTTATATAAATGCAATTAGTTTTAAGTATATTTTTTGTCTATCTACATATCGATTTTTTAGATTATTACTTTTAGAATTTGTCGATTATTCTTCGATCGAACGAAGGGCATCCTTGCGTTCCGCCAGCCTTCGGGGTCGTGAAGCGCGAACGGAATTTCCGCGTGAGAACCGGTGTTACAGATCGCGATCATCCTCGATGTGCTTCTTCTCAGAACAATTGTGGTTGCTCTATTCTCTGTTTAAATTAGCTCTGCTCGTTAGGCGTAATTAAGAGCCGGTGGGAGGTGCTTGCGCTGAATATAAAATTCCATCTTTCCACCCTTGGGTGCAGCGCTACGCACGCTGGGCTCGTGCGCTGTATTTCCACGTGCACGCGGCGTTGCGTGCAATGACCGATTAACCTTCTCTTTCTCTCTCTCGAAGACGCGAAAATTAATTTCATACTAATATTCCCTGTATGCGCATGACGGTTATTTACTAGAGATGAAATATACACGCTTCGCGTGTTTTGCGGAAAAAGCAACAGATAGCAGTACAGATTGATAAATAATGAGCTCTCACGTTCTGCGAAGATCAAGTGTGACGCTTGGCGGACGCACGTGCCTTTACTTCGATTTTTTCCAAGAGGACAGCGAACGTACGTCATCGACGTTAAAAATCACGCGTACATTCAGGAAAGCGCATTATTTATCAACAGATGATCGTGCCCCCTCAATGAATCCGCGGTTCCGCTCAAGTGACTTGTTTACGGATTATCCTTGTCAAGCGTAAAACGGCGACTCGTAATTCAAAATGCATAGCAATTTTCTCTTGGCTTGTTGCATGCGGAACACATACTTATTTTAGAGACGTATCCTTGTTGCGCGAATGCATCGACTGCTGAAAATCACCTGCAACGCACGGGACAACGCAGAAGTTATACCGTGAATGGACTATAAATCGAACGGTGAATCGTTTTCGAGTTTACGACATATATATGATGTCTATACTTTCTGAAACGAGAAGGTTAAAATAGTCAAGCTTGTGTATCTAAAAATCTTAGAATAAATTTGTTATCTTAAAACTGTATTAGTCATTTCTCGAGAATATTTTTAAAAAATTTTTTACTTATAGATGTAACTAAAATAAGGAGATAAACTCAGGAATAACCAAAATATAAAAAAAAGATTTACATCGACATATATTCGCAAACCATAATGTAAAATACTGATATGAGATATATTAATTTATTTTGTAAGAACCGCTATTGACAACCGAATATCCTGTAAATAATTTATCTAATATTATAATCATATTAGAATATTTAAATGTGAAATTAAGATATATATGTAAAATTCTTACTCTGAGAGAGTACAGTGATTTTGTAAAACATACCTGTACAAAAATCATTTTTTTTAAGGGACAATAGAGCATATAGATAAATATTCTATTTAACTATTTTGATGTTTTTATTTGTGTGTTTACTCTTATTGTTTTTATTATTATCTTTTATTTATTCAAAGTATTTCATTTCTACTTTTGATTCAAAGGTTTCTATGTTAAATATAATTTTAACACATTTTATAATAATAGTTTGAAAGTCCCGCCTTTTGGTCATCGGGGCGGAGCTTAAATCGCATAGATGTTGGATTCTGCCTTGAAGTTAGCTACTAGCAGTCCATATTTATATAGTCAAAGGCGTATCCGCACGTGTGAAAAAATTTCCCCGCAAATAATTGTTCTGTATTTTACATGTCTGCTTTCTTTCCTGAATAAACCTTTTTTGTAACCAACATCCCTATAATATTGGGGGCTCGATACCGGGATCTGGTCGCAGGAAAGAGAGCCGTCTGTGTCAATGCAACGACGCCAGGAACGTCGGAAGATTTTGAGGTTAGTTCGACAAGGCGATCGACGAGAGCGAAAGTTCTTTCTAGGAAAAGACGACCAAGACTATTGAGACGGTGGAAAGGCTTGAGCAAATAAAGGTCATAGCTAACAATTTGAAGATGGGCTCGACGAAGGCGGTAAGAGCGTTGCACAAATTAGTCTTTGAGCGAGAAGGAGATTGCGGCAATAGGAAACGGCTACGTGAATTCGCCGGTTTCGCGTTTACTAACGGATTGGAAGAACACAAAAATAAGTTAATGTACTCGGATACATATTTCGGATGGGGAGACTTAGTAGCGATCTGTAATATTTTAGCAGTAGATTACGCAGAAACAAAGGAGTTGAACCAACAAATCTAACTATTTTATTGACCTTAACTCGCTCAACAAAGCGATTATACCAGGATAGGAAAAATGCTGCAGATGTTACAGAAGACGACGACGATAAACAAAAAGCTGACGAAGAAGAAGAAGCAGAGGAAACTCTTGAGGAAGAAAACGAAGTGAATAACGACGATGAAGAGGATAAACGAGCAGGTAGGAACAGAAATGTGATGAAGAATAAATTCGCTATAACATTTTGGGATGTAAAGGACCCTTCAGTGGAGATGAGAAATATCCAGTGGAGCGATGGATCATGGATTTTGAAGAAACAGCTGAGCTTTTTGGATATCTAAAAAATATTTGCCAAAAAATCGTTACAAGGATTAGCTAAGCTATTCATTCAAGGGAAACGCCTAAGTACATGGAAAAAATTAAAGAAGGCACTAAGGACGAGTTTAACGATAGGATAAATAGCGCTGAGTTGCATAGACAGATGGATAAAAGGAAGATGAAGAAAAATGAGTCGGTATTAGCGTATTTCTTGGCCATGAAGGAAATAGCAGCCAGAGGCGAAATAGAAGAAGCACTATTTTAGTATACCATTGATGGCATAGACAATCAATCAATGAATAAAAGTATACTGTACGGCGCAAGGAATAAGAAAGAGTTTAAAGAGAAATTGAAAATATATATGAAGATGAGAATGAAGAGTGCAGCTACTAGTAAGTTGTCGAATCCCGCTGTAGTTAAAAAGATTACGAAGTTGAAAGAAGAAATGCGGTGTTTTAATTGCGGCGAATTAGGTCGAAAGTTAATGACGTGCGAAAATAAGAACAGGAGCATCAAATGCTTTAGATGCAACGAGTTCGGTCATAAGTCATTCGATTATAGGAAGGAGAAGCTGAAGAAGATAAAAAAGGACATCAACGAAGATACGAAGAAAATCGAAATCGTGAAAGCCTTAATGTTCCCAAAGAAATGTACAAGACGGTAGAAATCAAAGGTGAGAAATTCAATGCCTTAGTAGATACTGGGATTCAGTTTAACATCGTAAACCAAAGCTCACATAAGAAAATAGGTTCGCCGACGTTGTCAAACTCGGCGTTACATTTCTCTGGATTCGGTGGAAGTAGAGTAGCACCGATAGGATGCTTTGAAGATGTTATCTCAATCGACGATGAGCATTTTCAGATTACAATTTACGTAATGACTGACGATGCTATGACGATTGTCGGAAATGAACTACTATCGCAAGCCGAAATTACAATAAGTCAATACAACATTATCAATAAAATCTCTGAAATGAGCAGTGTTCTTTCTTCGAATTACGCTGTTGAACCAGGTGCACCTGCTGTTGAACATACCGTCTGCAAGAAAAAAAGAAGAGAAGCTGAAAAACTATTGGATAGCTATACACCAAAAAAGATCGAAGAGTCTAACGTCGAGATGGTTATTACTTTAAACGAAAATCAGAATATTTGCACGATCAATATGTCTATCATTCCATGAGAGAAAGATTGTGGCTGAACAGGTGGAGAGATGGATTAACGAGGGGATAATTTAATTATATTCCTCAGAGTACCAGTCCGATCGTAGTGACTAAGAAGAAAGATGGATTACCTAGAATTTGTATCGACTATCGTGCGATCAACAAGATGGTAATGAAGAATCGCTATCCTCTGCCCCTTATAGAGGACATTTTGGATCGACTGCAGGATGCTAACGTGTACAGTTCTCTGGATCTGAAGAACGGATTCTTCCATGTTCCCGTAAACAAAGTTAGCCAGAAATATACGGCATTCGTAACGCATGGCGGACAATATCAGTTTCGAACAGTATCATTTGACTTTTGCAACTCCCCAGCCGTCTTTCAGCGGTTTATCAATAAAATCTTTAGCGATCTGACGACGAAAGGAATTGTATTACCATACATCGACAATTTGATAATACTGGCGAGAAACGAAGAAGACGCTATTGAGAGGTTGAAGCTAACTGTTGAAGAAAGCAGAAGAATATGGGCTGGAAATTAATAAGAAAAAATGCCAACTACTGAAACGACGTATTGAATTTCTAGGCCACGTCATTGAAGATGAAAAGTTATATCCATCACCGGAAAAAACGAAAGCAGTAAAATAGACCGTAATTTTTATTGCGCGGTATCAGCTCAGCGTGTTTTAAGCGAGAATAAAAATTGATTCGAGCGAGAGGGAAGCAGAAAAACAGTACTCGCGAGAATTCGTGAATTTGATGATACACTACCGCTTATTAATTTCAATACACTCCTAGATTAGTTGATTTCTCTATAAAAGATGAACGTGATACGTATGTTTTACACAGAAATAAGTATCTCTACTTGTTGTTCACCGAGAGGGTTTCCGGATCCATACCATGTGTGTGCTGGGCGCTGTGCCGACGTTTCGCAAACATTGCAGCTTGCATCATCAGGGCTGATA
>QKQZ01018451.1:0-11549 GCA_003595255.1 Solenopsis fugax
AAATGTAACAAAGTTTTTGGTACCAGTAACTACAAAATTCATTTGATCACTATTTAACCAAACATTAGTTGATCTTACTAAACGATTTCTCTCAGTGTATAAAGATATCATTCTGTGTGACGAATCATTTGAATAGCGTGTGTAGGTATGTCTATCGTAGTTGCAAGAATCTCTATTTAAAAAAATAAATTTTTTGACCAGAAATAAAAACAGAAAACACTATGGTTCTTGAACCTCAGTGACTTAGTGATTTCAGTGGAGCGTTTCCACTTGTCTTCCATCTCTCGTGTTCTCAATGCTTTTTTTTTCGAAACATGATGAAAGAGAGTACGCGCGGGCGAAAAACGAAGCGATTTTGACCCTCGGCGAAACGATTCCCCGAGTCTGCCTCGAATCTGCCCGCGCGTAATTGCATGCACGCGGGCGTCTCGTGCAAGTCGATGCACCGCGTGGGCGATACAGCCCCCACGGTGCACCGGAACGTCGGACGGACCCGTTACTGGGCGGGAGAGAGGCGGGAGGGGCAGGAAAACGCATTTTCGATTTTCCAATAAATCTCAATTTGAGCGTATGTGCGCGCATAACCGTGCATTTCATTTGCCAAAGCAATTTCATAATGACGCTTGAAAACGATGATTGCCCGGAGACTGGCTCACTCGCTCTCCCTCGCTCTCCATGCATTACCTTTGCCGAGAGATAATGCGTATAAGTAGAGCGGTTTTAAGCCGCAGCATTACCGTTCACGATGAAATAACAGTGATTACGTTGCCCGCGATATAAACTCGCGACGCCTATCACGATCGAATAGCGCGAAAAGTAAAAAGATATTGTTGAACGCGGATGTTATACCTTTAAATATGTCTTTAAATATATCCAATTGCAATTATCGCAAAGATACAAAATTGTTTTTCAGGTAAATACTGCTTGGAATAATTTATAAAGTACGTCAGTTTAAATATAGAAGATGGTTAAACGCGGCTTAACCTTTTATTAAAAATTTCAAACTAAATCATTTATAAATAATTATTAATTATTTATAAATGATTTAGTTTGAAATTTTTAATAAAAGATAGAAGAAAACGTAGAAGAAAAGGACAAATACAGAAGATATGAACATAAAGATTAATAAACTCTTAATCCTCTTGTAATTATTTTGAAACATGTTTTTATTTCTAGACGTACATGGTCTTACTTGAAGTAATTGAAAGTTATGACTTAAATTTATTAATTTATCTTAATTATAAAATATATTTTTATAAGAGCTATCCTCTATTATACATATATATAGCGCAGGCTTTATATTAATTTTTAATCTTCAGTAATTGAGTTGCATATCTTCTCGTTATCGCATTTCGATCGAGAATTTCGATAACTCGTTACGCGACAGGCACTTGATCGCATTTACGTACGAGCAGATAGTAGTCGATATCCACTAAGAGATATTGATTTCCATACTTTAATACGCGTGCAGAAAGTACGGGAGGGAGCCGTCCGGCACGCAAATCTCAAATGTGCGTAATAAACGTAACGTGCATCCCGTACGCCTGGACTAATGCGATATAATTTATCAAAACGATTTTTTTCCGTAGGAAAACATAACTCGTGTGATAAACCCTATGAATTATACGTGGAAACTATATTCGCGCTGTTGCTAACCGCTCATATTTTACTTGCTACGTGAATTACAACAAATGCCTGTTCACTCAAAATTAATCACATTCTGTCACTGTACCTTACATGATATACTTCACGACACGTAGGCAAAAGTAACATTTAATTTTGTGGTTTTTGTTAAAAGAACGATTTGCAAAATTTTATTTAAAATAACAGTTATGCAATTTTAATGCAAACAAATTAAACTCTTTACAACAAAAACGTCGAAATAATTGAATCTATTAATTAATTTCTTCCTTTTTAAATTTGTTTTATTTTTAAGATCGATTTATTTGATAAAAATATTTGATGAAGCATTTTACTCGGCTCAAAAAAACATTTCTTTAGTTTCTCTTACATAAATTTTCATTATTCTGATGTTATATAACTACGTATTTTTGAAAGAGGGACTGATTAGTCTTTTATGGCCAAATGCAGATAAGACGCGAATTCTAATAATGCTTTTATCTATATGACGTGTCGTGCTAATTTGTTAATGGGACATCCTGACTGGCACATATCGAGCGATTTTTTTAATCAGTTTTCAGCGTACTGATATGCGCTATTATTAGAAAAACCTTCAGAAGAATGGTCACCGCTCGGGTCATTGCACGACATTATCGAGACGCACTAAAAAAATTGCTGTTGAATGTCTCGTATTTAAAAAAAAAACACATACATACTTGACTATGGCCAATTCATAAATCCACTTAAACATAGTCAATGATAACATAAATATTCGCTTAACGAATGCCTGCTTGTCGAATGCACGTCAACGTCAATCGCATACAATTTAACTTTTAAATTCAACGTACTACTTGTTGGCAACAAAATAATTAAATCAACGATCATAGCAACAATGCAGCCAGAAGGTAAAATATCCAATAAAACAAATTAAAAATATACATAAGAAGAAAACGGTATATGAATGAATACAGAGATATAAAAATAGATATAAATTATTATTTTTTTAATAATTATGATTATCATGAGTTTTTTCTTATGTTGATACAAAATTGAGTAAACTCGATTGATTTAATATAAATAATACGATATCCTACGTGATAAATATACAATAAATATATCAATGAAATCTTTTATCATAGAAGATGCTATAATATTTTCTTTTAAAGCTGAAAAATATTTCCACACAAAATAACTAAATTTAAATAAAAGATCACAAATATATTTTTGTGTTAGAATTGAGAAGTATGTTATTCAAATTGGTTAATTAGATATCACAAATCTCAAAGTGCTAATTATTAAATCTTATATAAATTTTTTTCTGTCGTCAAATTTTTTCGAAATATTTTCAATTGGAAGTAATTACAATTGATATTTATTTATTATAAGCACAAATCAGCTCGTGTTTTCAAAAATTTCTCATTGTATGCACTTCACAAATCAAAATGAGTTTATTTCAACGATACAAGGTAGTGTCGGAAGGCGCGTCTGCAATACGAGAGAAATGCATTAATGTAAACATCTCAAATGATAATCCGCAGATGCGAGCGGTCCATTCAGCTGATCGTTTATACATAAAACAGACACAGTTGAATCTTTCTCATTTAAAGTTCTAACAAAACTTACAGTTAATCTTGACACTGCCAGCGCACGAGCATAATCGTTTCTGCGTCATTGAAACAGAATCCGTTCTACAGGATGCTGCAAATTCCAATATATTATACTAGCATCCAATTATTATTACATATCAAGATAAAATAATTAAAACAGTTGAGAAATGCAAGAATTGCAATTTCAGACGAGTTCCACTTCTAAACATAATTGTAATGATTTCTCTTGCTTGATTACTGTTTGTTCGCGATTTTAATGTGCACAAAACTTGTAATTATCATTTATATACTTCAACAAGAAACTGTTTCATATTTAGAACAATGAAACTAACATGTCCTATTTAAAATGTAAATTTCTAGAGGCTAACGATAAATTAATTTATTTATCTTTTTATTACTTTATATTAATTCATTGAGTAATTAAAGTAATTTATATATTACTTTTAACTATTTATATTAATTTTTATTACTTTTAATTATTTATAATAATTTATGGATTTATTTTTATTACATTTAATTATTTAAATAATTTATCGAGCGAAAGATTCCGCAGGAATGCCCGCACGGTCATTTGAACAAACCTATGGACTCTAGCACAATATTCTGCGAACATATATACATTAACACATCATACATATCCATATGTTTTTGTGCACGATAAACATTCGAGAAAAAATGGAGCTAGAGAAAGATAACATTTAATTTAAGGGAAATAAAAATAGAGATTGGAATATAAGATTTATATACATTTGTGTTAGATACAGACAGAGCAGGAAGGCCTGACTAAATTTATATCCCTTAATTAAAAATAGAACCGACCGGAAGACCCGCGCGTTAATTTCCGCGTGGTTTTGCAACGTCCGATACAGCATGCGATAATGCCCGCGCGGCGCGGCGTGCTTCTAGCACGCGCAGAGGAGTGCAACGCTTCGCCGCAAGGTCTCAACCGATCGCATACAACAAGTACTCATCTCAATTGGCGATTACGGGCCCATAAATCCATTTTGAGGCCGAGTTGAACCAGCACCGAAAGACCTACCCGTCGTGGTCTCTCCCTCACTCGACCTCGGCTACATTACGCTTTAATCCGCGCCTCCGCGACCGCGCGTGCATTCCGTGGGCTGCGTGCACCGGCCCCAGGCTGTCACACGCGTGTACGCACGTCCGGCTAATGTGGATTTCAGTATCGATTTATCGTCCCGCTCCGGCACGCCTCGCGATACAATTAACAAGCGACGATCGCCACGTCGGATTTCCGGTCGCCTCTCTCGCGCGCCTTTTTTGCTCCCGTTGATCGGCGAGGCGGATTCGATTTAACAATACAATACTGAAACAAAAATTTTCTAAATTTTAGTAAATAATTTGCTTGTGTACTTGCAAGAAAATATTTACTCAATAAAAGAAAACCTATAGTAAAATTTAATTAATTGTCCTTTTACTAAATAAATATTTATTTACAATTAGTAAATATTTTCCTTAGAATATACTAACAAATATTTATTAAAATTTAGTAATTTTTTTGTCAGTGAAGGAAACATTTAGCGGGATATTAGTGCAAAAATCAGTGTTTGCGTTTAATTAAGCCCGCTTATGCATGAAAAGGGAATAAGCATGTCTCTTTACATTCACGAAAATGATGTAGAATATTAAAATTTTTTTCCAAAATATATTTTTATATTTTATCTCAAAAAATGTAATGTAAGGTACAAATCGATTTGTTTTATTTTTCAAATACTTATTCGTGAATTCTTTCCATTAAATATCATGAAGTTTCAAGTTTGTACTATAAGTTGCGTGCACTTGTGAACCTTTTTCAGCATGATTTTGATCGTCTCCTTTTTACGATGAAGCGCGATACGCGTTTTTCGTCGGCGAGATCCAAGCGAAATTTCACGAATGCGTCTTACCTTCGGCGTGTGAGGTCTAATTCCGTCTTGCTCTTTTTTCGAGGGGGGACTTCCTGTTTCCGTGAACCAATCTGGACGATCGGTACGTTAATCGATGCTTTCCAAATAATCCCCTGCAGAGGAAATCGTCTGCTAATGAAGATTTTCGATATTCTTTTTTTCGGACTTATTCGTAAATATTTACGGAAGTAAGCTGCGAGATGAACGTAATGGGTACGTCCCTGTCACGAAAAGAACGCTTAAGATCGTGTAAAAAATGTTGCGCACGCACAACTCACGGTACGAACTTGAAACTTCATAATATTTAAGGGAAAGAATTCACGAATACGTATTTGAAAAATAAAACAAATCGAGTTACTTCTACTTATGTTCCTCTCTTTTGTTATGATCGAATTACTTTACGTATATCGCATTTTATAAGATAAAATATAAAAATATATTTTAGAAAATTTCAATATTGTACATTTGGACAAATTGATGCCCACTTTATAAATTAAAACAAACAAAACGAATGTTTGTATAATTCAGAAATATTGTATCCTAATTTAAAATTTGATATAACATTATTTAATTTTAAATTGCAATTTAATTATTATAATTCCTATGGACGCAGAATTATTTTATTTCTACTTATGTTTCTCTCTTTTGTTATGATATCTGAAACGTGTTTAGTTATCTCTTGCAGCTCTAAACTAAAAATATTCTATGAATAATATTTAATCGCAAATTATCTACAACATTCCTTACGTGATTCATGGCGTATCAATGGCGATTACGTAACCGGCGGCTCGAAGGATGAAGGTCGCGTCAACGGACAAAATATAATCAAATGCATGTGTCCAACCTTTGTTTCGATTGATTTGCCATTCGAGTGGCCGGATATTTGTTTCTCGAGCGCACACGAGGCGCTCCAGAAATTCGTTTCCTCTCAAATAAATCAAATCTCTTGGATGTTATTGCGTTTCTTCCGGTCTCCCGCATTCGAGATCTCACATTTCCTGGACCGTCTCATCCTCCTTCCTGAGAATTTACTCAACGACATACACATCTACGTAAGGACATCAAATATATAAATCCAAGGGTAGAAGAGAATATACGCGACGTATATCTTTAAGTGAAATGATAATTGAGAAGATTAACTGTGATTAGTTTATATTTATAGAAATATATTTTATCTTTTTTATGACGGTGAGAAAAAAATATAATTCCTCGTAGCGATTTAAAGAGAGAGAGCGAGAGAGGGATTTCGTAATATATTTTCACATTATCGGAAGATATAACTGGAAGTTTCTCTTAAAAGCAAATAAGACATGTATGTGGGTATATTTCTTATTTACATTGAAAAATGTTTCATTTGAAACAATAATACAGAGTATTTGACATAGTAGGGTAAAGTTGCCTATTATGAGATACTTTTTTTTAAAGGCTTATAATTTATTTAATTTATACCATTAACTCCTATTTTTATATCCAAGTTATAGTAAATATATTTAAGTTTCATCCAAAAGTTAGCAATCAATAATATTTGCACTTTGTTGTATATGAAATTTTTTTATCAAAATTGCCGATTTTGCTAATTCAAAAAAAGGGTTCCTAATATGAGATACAAAGATTTTTTTTATATAAAATCGATCTTATCGACTTGGACCTTACTAGATTCAAATTAGGCTCCAGACTCAAAATCTAGCTGACCAATCAAATAGCTCTTTCGATACTCAAAAACTTTTGTACGTAACATTTTTCTCCAAAATCTATTCTCTTCGAGATATTTTAAAATCTCAGTGCTAATGCTGAAGGCCATAATTTCAAGCCTCATAATTCGAAAGTCCTCAATGAAAAACTTTATTATAGCATTTTGGAAAGTTTTCAAAGTTAAAATACGCAATAATAAATGGGGATTTTTGAGTGTCTCATATTATGAGTTCCACGTTTTGCGGTTTCACGATCACCAAATCTAATATTTAGAATTAAGCAAATTATCACATCCCGTATTTTTCTATTAATATGACTTTACTCTATCACTTCATGCAGAATTTATCATCATATGTTTGTTTATATTATAATAAATAAGATTTAAAGGCTTATCTCAATAAATCTTGACAAATTTCAAAAAAATTTTTTTCAACAACTGCAGATATGATCTAATAATGAATTTTCTATTAAGATGTCATCCCAAGAGTAATAAGTTTATGATAGTACCAACCACATGCGTTTATTAATGTAGTAGAAACCTCGCTACCTCATATTAGGAGTCTATCCCATAATAGGCGACTTTACCCTATTAAAATGACCATTCAAAAAATCTTTAAATTGATTCTTTATTTAAGTTTGTTTTTAAGACGGCACATACACATACACACACATTTTCTCTATACTTATTCTTACGTATTATATTTATATACCTAATTTTTCGAAGTACCAGCGAAAATTGCATCGTAATAGATGATAACGATTGCAACGATGTTCGCGCAATCAGCGTAACGAAGCGTTTACTAACATGGAATCAGGAAAATGTTATAGCACCATTAAGTAAAAAAAAAAAAAAAACTGATAGAATTAAACGTTTCATATGCCGGATCGGTACATTATGACGCTGCGATCCGATCGGATCATGTGTGCGGCGTGTATTATAATCTCGAGGAAGGGCTGTTAGCCGATAAATTCTTCATCTAGGTGGAACCACTTACAAAAGGGAACACCTTTTCATGATTGCATACTTACGGCATGTGAAATAGTGTCCAAATTACAGGTCACGGCGTATAATTCGACGAAGCGTTGAGCAGGATCGCGTATTGCCAAAAAAAAAGAGAAGAGAAAAAGAATTGGGCGCGATCCGGGGAATTTCTTCGTAGATACGCGAAATCAGTTTTTTTTAGCCATTTTCGAATTTTCCCGAGACTCGCGTTGCTAAGTTTATGCATCGACAGTTAATCAATTAATTACACGATAATTTGGGATAAAGTTGTAATAAGAAATAAAAAATTGAGCTGAACTCGTGTAAGCTCAAAATGTTTTAATTAAGGAAAGGATTAAATGCGTATATAATTCGTCAGTATCAATTAACACTGCAACGCAGTAATTCATACATGCGACAGAACTATATTTAATTAATTTATCATACATTGGTTCACAGTAACGGAAAAAAAACTCGTTTAATACTATCCAACTTCTATTTTAATTTCGCAAGTTAATCAAACGTATCCTGTTCCATACAATTAAATTAATCCTCTCAATCGATCGTAATTTGATCATGTAGACTGATTCGCGTGTGTAAATTACAATACTGCGTTAAAATACGGTAATCAATTAGCGATTAATCAGCGAGATTGGGTTTCAATCTCGATATTTTGTCGAATCATTTGCCGCGGCGATGCACAAGAGGCGTGTGTCACTTTCGAAAAATTATAATAACAAATTCGCTTGAAATTGATTATCGGCGCAGCAATCGCTCGTCGATTTCTCCGAAGGAGGTTAATGGAAATCTTGTGAGGAGTCAGTTTTTCCTATAAGTTTCACTGCGTTTGCACGCTCAAACGAAGTGGTTCTAGAACGTCGCGATTCCGATTTTCTACATGGCGAAAGGCTCAATCGCCGATCGTCGATACGGAAATCGAGAGTCAATCTTGGTCGACTATTCAACGAAAGTAAAAGCCTTCTTGCAGACAGATGTCAATAAATTACTCCAAACTGCAATAAACATCGTCTTATACATGAGACGATTCAAAGTCCATCTCGAGAGAAATTGTTTTCGTTTAATTAAAAGTGAAAAATCAGTTTACAAATCGTTGAAGCTGAGTTACTTAAATTATTAAATCAAAGCAGAAAATTATATGAGATTGAAAAGCTTTCGTTATTTCTGTATTTATTAAGTGTTAAATAAATTAATTAGTTGTAGGTTGTATAATAGAATATAAATCGTTGCATTTTATAATGTTGATCGATATCAAAGAGTAATGTGTCAAATTATGTCAGAGATCGATGTCATATAACGACCTACCTGTTTCCCTAGAGTTATCACGTTGTATCGCGTTGAGTTATCGTTTCGTACACGCGTTCAGTATGTAAATGTTGACGGAGGCTGGGATGAGAAACGACCCGAAAGACTATGATATAACCAGTTAAGGGGCCATTGGGCCAACACACGGGCCACAATCAGGAGCCCCACGAGGCAACGAGACATTATGGGATGCCTCTTGCTTATTTTGTCACCTAAGACCCTTTGCAGCTTGAGCTTCTTTAACGTCATCTTAATTCCAAACATTAGCTGTATTATCTCAGTTTAGCCTTCACTTAATTAAAGCCCACTAAAGACCACGATCTTTAATTTACAACAGAATTCAATGTAGAATTTTATTTATATATATAATTTATATAAAATTATGAATATAATTATAGATGAGAAAAAATTGTTGTATTATACGGATCATAATTTGATTTAAAATTATGTATAAAATATTCGATTGTTTCTTTTTTTAATTTTGTTGCAAATTTTAGATCATGTAAATCATGCTTAACACAAGTATAATATGTAACTTTCAGTCTAAATTTTTCTCTTTATTATTCTTTGTTTTATCTCCTGTACACTTAATTATGTTTACACAACGATTATTTATGATTTTTTTTTATTTTGCAATTTGTCAAAGCTCCTGGAATTTGATTTTCTGATCTTAATCGTATCGTTACATGAAGCTATTTATTTTTATCCTCTAATCTCGACCGCATATCTTGTCTCATACCTTTCTAATATAATAAATATTTTAATCTGATTTTTGGGTTTATAAAATTTGAAATTTTAATTGGCAATGTTAAGAGGGGGATATGTTCCACGTTAGCGCATCAATTGAAAGCCGCTGTTAAATAAATCGCGGGGGCGTTTATCGGCGATCAGCCGGCAGTCTATTTTCGAGATGGAAATCCTTAGCGCCGCGTGTTGCTTTATCACCGTGAAACCGCAACTATGCGGCTTCGCGGATCACAATGCTTTATAATTAATAAATCACGGCGTGACTGAACTTTTATCGGGGGCCCCGACCACCACGAAGGACGGTTATGGATGTCGCACTTTACAATGGCATTCGACAGGTAATCGCCATGACTGGTTCTTTGTTAGCAAGTCCGAGCAAGACGGTCGATCGTTCGACAAGACGCGTCCGTATAATGGCGCAAATTCGACGATAACCGGCAAAACTGGAAAGTGGAAAACCACGATTTACGATTCTGTGTTAGATCCACATATGTTTCGACTTTCAATACAAAACGTAAATTCCACGCGAGAAAAGATTTTTTTAATTCGAAGATTGCCGTAATCGATTTTACGTTCTGTGCAGTTCATTTTCCGTTTTTAAACGTTAAACATTCCGCGTTGCGTAAGGCGCATTATTTTACGATCTGCGGAAGCTCGAAGTTGTAAAATGCAGTAGCTGCAATCCGTTACGCGGTAAAAAGCTCAATGCGCTTCAGGCTGACATCACTGATTGGATCGTTATGTTTGACGGAAAATAAATAAATGCTTCAAGCGTTCCTCGAATTATTATCGTGGATCGAGTATTTATTTAGTTGCGTTGCTCGCAAGTAGAAGAGTGCAATCGTACTGAATTTAATTATTAACAATAATTGCAAAATTGTACATACACTGAGAAAAAAATTACTAAATTTTAGTAAATATTGCTTAATATATTCTAAGAAAAATATTTACTAATTGTAAATAAATATTTATTTAGTAAAAAGACAATTAATTAAATTTTACTATCGGTTTTCTTTTATTAAGTAAATATTTTCTTGCAAGTACACAAGCAAATTATTTACTAAAATTTAGTAAATTTTTTTCTCAGTGTATATATAAAACTGAATATTTTTTCATAATTTTGAAATTTTTTATTTTCATACATTTCTATTTTTGGTCAAGCCAACAGCTTTTCTATCCTGCTTTAAAAGTTATACCCAGAGAAAAGTTTCTTCGAGTAAAAGAAATTTGTTTGAATCAAAGAAATTTATACATTGCTATACAGTTAAAGAAAAGTTTCTTTGATTGAAAGAAATTTTGTAGTTGTTCCTTTTATTAGAATTAAAGAAGTAGTTTGGTTGTGCAATGCAAATTTTATTTTAAATGAAAGAAATACATTTTTAAAACCAAAACAAGTAAAGTTTTCTTTGCATTAAAAGATTATTTGTTTAAATTAAACAAATAATTTGAACAAATAATTTATTTATTTAAAAAAAGGCTAGTAACGTCATTTCTTGAAATCAAATAAACTTTTATTTTCCTCAGAGGTATTTTCACTTCAATTAAAAAAAATCAAATTAAAGAAACGATTTCATTAATTTAAACATAATTTTTCTCTGGGTGTACACAAACAAAAAAATTACTAAATTTTAATAAATATTTGTTTGTATATTTTCACGAAAAAATAAATAA
>QKQZ01018455.1:0-14467 GCA_003595255.1 Solenopsis fugax
AGAGTGGCAGAACTCATTCGCAACGAGCTCACTGTCGACCCCGTATCTATCGCGTACGAACTGTTAAGTCGTTATTTCTCGAATCGCGTAACAAACAATGTCTTTTGCACATGCCGCGATAAAGTTGCTTTAGAATTCTAAAGTTTATGTGTAATGTAGGAAATTTGTCGAAGGTGTACTATAGAATGCTATTTATTCTGAACTTTGTTGTAACAAGAAAACGTATGGAAAGCATTCATAAGAGAATCGATTAAAAAATATGATTTTACAGCTCAATAGTAAAAAATTAAAATTCAATAACTTAAATGTAGATTATCATTATCGCTTGATAGAAACAGCAATATTGATAGAAAAATCATAGAAGAGAATTTTTGATAATTAGATTTTAACTAAATTTAAGAAACTTGTATTTTTAATTGCTAAGAATTTTGATATTTCACGCTCAAATATTAAAAGTTTTGTTTGAAAATTGTACTGCGTGCGCAATTGGTTTGTAGAATATATTATCAGAGTTATACATGAATTTTTTTGAAATTTACTCGATATCTGTATTTATTATTTAATGAACTTTATTTATTTTTTGTTATCTTTATTGTTAATATCAATAATAGTAATAGCGTGTAAAAATTGCGCTATCAAAATTTTGTTTTTAAAATTTGTTTATTGTGTATTTGTTGGCCATCAATTTATTTGATTTGGGCACACGTATAAATTTGAGATCGTAATTTAGTCTTACTTGTATATAAAGTTTTATTTACTTTATCATGTACCGTTGTATCAATATTTCATAATCATATATCTAATTGTGAATACTTTTTTTTATTCATACTTCTGATGTATCATATTCTCATCGATTATTAATATGAATAGCTGGTCTGGTTACATTTTCAGATTTTATATATTTCAAGTACTCGGGAGAACAGACTCTCATATTGATTAACGTGAAATTCTGAAGAAACAAGTAATCGATTAAAAATTATATTCACAGTATATCATTAAATATGATTTCTTAATTGTAATTTTCTTTCTTTAGAATACATACACCTTCACGATAAATATATTAAAAAATTTTAATTTTTTTAAATGCAATATTATTCGATTCGTCATTACACGAATTATCTGATTGATATACTGCCAGAATAGATTTGACCGAGATTAATAAAAAGTAAGACCAATCTACAAAGACTTGGTGTTGTTAGGCGTCTAAGTACAAGGTAAATGTAAATTTATCCTATGCTTAGTACGTATTAAGCAAAATTTTAATTAATTTTTTATTTGCTTCAGCGAACTTATTCTTTTCATGTATAAAGCTAACGTACACTCGTCGATGATTTAAGTGAAAATAAACAAACCGTAACCGGTTCGTCGCGTCGCGCATTTGTTCCGGGAGTGCCGTTTAAAGTAATTGAATTTAATTAGTCCACGGGCGTAATTTTAATGTATTTAACGCGAGTGTTCCGCGAGTGTTCCGCAAGTGCAACTGGACGAGGAAACTCGACAACCCGGATTTGAGAGGAGGAGGCCTAGGAGAGGTACCGAGCCCCAGCGGAGCAATCTTGAGGTAAATATAACTTCTTATTTAAAATTAATAGTCTTTTTCCCTTTTATCCGATTTCATCTCAATGAGAAAAAAGAATTAAAGAAAGAAAATTAAAGAAAGAAAATTCAAATAAAATTTTAGTTGAATTTTGTAAAGGTATTTTTCGGATATGATTGCATTATTAAATATCTAATTAAAAGTCGAGTTTTAAAAATTTAACGTGCATGTAAAAATAAACTTTTCAAATATTGATCATTTTGAGCACAGTTTTAATTTTTAAATTTTATATTTGTATGTTACAGTATCATCGCAACTTCGTGGCTGAATAACTCCGTTCGTTGCGCATCAAATCTGTGAGTAAAAACTCAAATTTTATTTGAAAAATTTCTTTTTCTAATTTTTATTTTCTGAATATTCAATTAAGAAATGATCAACACTTCTGCGCGTAAGGTATAATATATAAATAAATTATATTTACCGCATGTTGCTCCGCCGCGCGCCGGTGCCCGATGCCTCTACTAGGCCTCCTCCTCTCAAATTGACCGGATTTTCAGTATCAAAGGCACAATATTTTTTCTTGATATAACACTCGCGAAAGCAGATCATGATGATACTTTGTACTGCACTCTCGAAATCGAAGCTAAAAGATGCGATAACGCGAGATTTAATCAGCGAAAACATCTCATAAACACTTCAATAAATGTTTAATCAACGTACTGTTTTTGCCAGAGTCGATACGCGTAAGCAGATTTAACAAATGATGCGAGAGTTCGTAATGATTCGAGAAGTCGATGCGACGCAAGTAAATCTCGCTGACAGTACAAAATCGTTGAGTTGAGAGGCCGCATTAGCTAAGGCGTACGCTGTTTACCGTTGGTGCCGACGGGTCGTTGACCGCGCGCGCATGGCACAAGGTCAAGTATGCTGTCTCAGCTGTCTCTCGGTCGTTCTGCCACTTCCCCCTCTCCTGTCTGTCGCCGCGCGCCGTCGCCGTGTCGCTAGTGCCATTACACCGCATCGCGGGCGTCATCAGACGCCACTGTCACTATGTGTGAGTCGAAAAGTCCTGAACCATTTTTTTCTATAATGCTTAATAAAGCAGTAATTATTGTTTAAAGCTAATCCAATCAGCGCCGTCCTTTAAATAGACATACGTCGGTGAATCGCGTGCTTAGTAGTATACGTGAGCGCTCACAGCTACGTTGCTAGTTGCCTTTGCAACTTCGCAGCTTCGCACTGCCGATACCGACATGTCTATCTAAAGGACGGCGCTGATTGGATTAGCTTTACTTAATAATTACTGCTTAATTAAGCATTATAGAACAAAATGGTTCAGGACTTTTCGACTCAGTTTTTAGCAAGGAATAACACTATATAATTAGTGGGCGCTTTTCAAGAAACACCCTGTATATAACAAATTTATTACTTACATCTTGATAGTCTCAGCAATTAAGGATGTTTGACTTATACAATACCAGTTCGAAGTTATCTAAATTTAAGAACTGCAAGTTTTTTAAGTTTATTTTTTTTCCTAATCATTGACAAAAAATTTTGGTTGTACATATTTGAATTTTGACTCTGAATCCAGGAACAAAACAAAATTGGCTTGTGCAGCGAAAATATTATATTTTGCTGCAATAACTAAATAACTTTTAAAGATGTATCGAACATACGGTTTCTGCAAAGTAAATAAAATTTGGAAATGTGTTAATATTAACACTTCAAATAAACTATATACATATGAAAGTTGTGTGAATAAGATTATATTTTTATTTAATAACATAATTTTATATTTTATTCACTCTATTTATTATTAAAAATAAAATTTTTGCAACATTAAGAAGAGTCAATTTTTTATATAAGTACTTTAAGTATTTAAGATGATTTATAAATACTTATAAAATCGAATTAATTCATATGTTTTATATGAGAAATAATTCTGAAAGGGAGAGGGGATAGCGCTTATTGGCAATATAATAAGAAGTATATTTATTTACAATTAATATTTAACGGATTACACATTCGAATGAAATAATTTAATTGTCTATCTATTCTTTAAAAATAATTTTGTAGGTGAATTAAATATCAAATGTTGATTAATAATATTTAGTATAAAATATCAATCATTTGATATTTAAAAACAATTTAATATTAAACACACTATTTGCGCGAAGAGAATGAATGATATTGACATTTTCATTGAAATAAAACGACGTGAGAAAAGTAATCAATTCTCGAAGAAAGTTTTTGCAGATTTATATATTTTTATATTAATAGTAAAGGTGCTCGAAATTATTTTTTCGAATTATAAAATGACTTACGCGATATCTTATGCTAATAATGATACAAATCAATTATAAGCAATTGTTGATTGATAATTTATTTACAAATTATTGCCGTGAGTTGAATCGCACCGTCAAAAAAAGAATGAACAGAAAGGCTCGAACAACTCTTCAATTATCTCTATTGTCGACTGTGATTCAAGATTCGGCAGTTGTGTAATACGCCTATATTAAATTTACTTTTATGGGAAGATTAAAAATATGGAGAAAGTCTCTCTGTCTGTGATGCGCATAAAATAAAAAGTGGACAGCGAAAACTTATCGAAAAGAAGGATGATATTCGAAAGGAATCGGGCAATCTCTTCTTTCTTTTTTTTTAAAGGAATCAACAACTTGCAACCATCTGACATATTTAAGGGGTTTTTATTTCGGAATTGCATCCATTTTTGAAATATATAATTAATATCTCGCAACGGACGCGTTGACCCTGCAGCAAATGCGACGGGAAGAAAGAAGGAATCTTCGCCGAACGCGAAAAATCACCGACACACATTTTTTTTGTTTCTCTCTTTTTTTTTCCTCCCTGGCTAACGCCCGTGTCGAAACTAAGAACTCGAGAAGATGAGAGAACATAATTTTTCTTTTTTTTTTCTTTTTGGTATCACTCGCTTTCGACGCGTTTACCCTATCGGGATAGTACAACGTCGCTACATTCCGCTCTTCCTCTTTCGCTCCGTTTTCTCTCGCTCACTCTCTCCTTCCTCTCCCATTATCTCCCTTCTTTTTTTTTTCTCGTAAACTTAAGTTATATACAACGAAGTGTCTCGCTTACTCGATTTTTAGAGAATCACCAGTCTGTATTTGTTAAATGCCAATCTTTGCGATTTAGTTTCTTCGAAATTATAGCCATGCTTGAATTGTTGGGTGTAGCAGTTAAAAAGAAATTTTGTTTTGTGATATCTTCGCACTTTCAGAGCCTATACGTCTACTAAACCTAATTGCACAATACATTATCAGTTTTGTTGCAAATAGCGATTCGCTTCCGATTACCTCTGGATTTTCCGAATTTCAAGTCGAAGCCTATTTTTAAAATATAAATTACAGGGATTATTGCATATTGATATTTTAAATTATACTTGTGTAATTATATTGGAGTATATATTACAATGTGTAGAATTTCGTCTTTTAGATTTATATTGCAGGATACAATGAACTGCTCTCGCCTTTACCTCTTTCCTTTTTCTTCGCTATCTATCTCCTCCTCTCTCTCTCTCTCTCTCTCTCTCTCTATTTTTTCCCATGCGCGCGTACACACACACACACACACACACACACACAGAGGCACATACACACACGCACAACGCACACAAAATACGCATACACATACGCACGCGCAATCGTTTTCCATCGAACTCTTGCATCTCGTCCGATACTCAAGATCGCCTCTAACCGTCATGCGAAATCTATTCTTTTTCGATCGACTTCGGAAACCGATTGGACTCGCGACAATCGTGTTATTCTATTTATTTGTTAATCTCGCAGACGAAATTTCGCACGGATCTCTCGGACGATCCTCTCGCAAAATAATCCGCTCGTGTTGGTCAGCGGCCGGAGAAAATTCGCGTAACGAATTCGCTTCGTATTCGTGGAGGACCGTTATTAAGGCACTTTTACCTGCACTACGAAATTGTATCGTTAGATGAACGTGTACGCGTGTACGCTAAGAACACCTGCGCGCTAATAAATATCAATACTTTCCGAAACTCACTATTTACTACCCGCTAAACGCAAAAGTGCGCGACTCGACTTAAGCTCCGAGACGAGAATCCGCTAAAAGGCATTAAGTGCAAGGGCACTTGCTCGAATTTATTCATATTCGCTAATTGCGCGTTTTTATCCCCACACAGCACAGACACATCCTAGGGACGTCCGTGGGACGTTCGAGGGACGTCCACGGGACGTTCGCGGGACGTTCGAGGGACATCCTTCGGATAAAGCGTGCTGCGTGGGTGTCTTTCCTTGTACACTTGTAAAAGATTTTATTTTTCCCTACGTCGTTTGAGCGCGATTGGATTTGCGAGAGGGAGAAGCTTTGATCCGAGAAACGGTCTCTCCTCGGTCCAGAATCCGGGATTTCCGAAGTCGATCGGTGTGACGACCGCACGGCCGCACGCCTGATTGATATTTTTGCGCGGCGTTTGCTCGTGGTGGGAAGTGTCGTTCCGCCGCAAGCGGACGCAATCGCAACAGGTCGCATCTTCTCGAGGCTCGAAAATCTTCCACCGAAATTCTTCCTCTCTCGCGGAAGTCAGTGTGCAATATAAGAGTGTCAAATCGCGCCGTCGTGTGTATTTTCCGCGGCGTCGCACGCATCCAGAGCGGCGACCATCGCACCTTCCAAGTTAGCGGATAATTACTGGAAGAGAGAGATAAAAAAGACGTTTTTTTTCGTTTTTCCTTTTTCTCTTTTAAGTTAATTAATTAATTAATTAGTTAGTGGGTTAATCTACTCGAATACTGAGATAGTGACTTTTTCGTTTATTATTCTCGCGCAAGTAACACGTAAGCGATCTATATAAAGTCAGGAACGATAATACGAGAGGAATTATGAATTTGATTTTCTTCATCGTCTTCTTCTTTTCATATTCTCGTGTTTAAATTTTATGCACACTGGGTCGAGAAGGTGACGTATCGTCGCCCGTCGGATCGGTCGACGAGATCAGCGTCTCAAACGATCACAAAGTGACTCAAAGCGTCGAATACCTCTCACTTCCTTTGGAGTTCGTTCTTAAATTAAGGAGGGTAGACTTTCGTCGGCTCAGCCTTGATGCCTGCACTCCGTTTTCCTTACGCATATTATCATTAATATTACCTTTTGTGTCATTAAAGTATTATTAATATGAATATTATCAATAGCTTCAGTATTATATTATCGGTACTCTATTATGATTATTATTATTAGCATTATTAATATATTATTGTTCTTCTTATTATTATTTTTGTTATGCATTAACTGTTAATTATTAATAAGTATTATTAGTACTGTTATTGTTGTTGCTGTTGTTATTTTGTTATTATTGGTAATATTTGTAGTAATATTATATATTACCATTATAATCATTAATAGTATTAATATTATTGTTATTATTATTATCATTGTTGTTGTGTGCCGTTATTATTATTAATATTACCACCATCATTATTATTAATATTATTATTACTGTTATTACTAATATTATTGTTGTCATTATTATTTTTATCATTAGTATCATTTTTATCATCACCGTCATTTATCTTTTTTTTTTCTTTTCACTTTTTATACATTACGATCGGTACAATGGTCGTAAACGCACTCCTTGAGCTTGTTAAAGGCTTTTTTTTTCTTTTATCGAGACTTGTACGCACTTATAGCTTTTTTTCCTTCAAAAGGAATTAAGTAGAAAAAAGAAGTAAGTAGTAGTATAATAGTAGAAGATGAAGAAGTAGAGGAATTCGAAGAAATGTTCCTTAACAGTGCTAGAAATACGCTTGCTTAAAGTCATTCGTAAACGCACCATGGACGCAAGTAGTTCTTGTTTTTTTTTTTCTAGTTGAACGGCGGAATGTCTCTAGTCGTATTTATAATTTTCCCTCTCAACACACATACATATCCGCACACAGAACTTTCTACCTTTCTCGCACGTGCATATTCCATCGTATATCCCATCGCTCCAGCAATTTAAGAAAAAAAATAAAAAAGATCAGTCGAAAATTGCACCGAGAAAATGGACAATTCGGCAACTCGATTCTATTTTTTTTTTTACTTTCGAACCTTTTCGCGGGCGGATTGTGTAACCCTCTCATCTTTCTCTTCCTCACCACGAATTTTTCCACGATCCGTTATAATCACATAAACTCGTTCTAAACTCATTCTTCGCGCTCATTGCACTTTCCTTTACATCGTCGATCGAATAAATTATCGCGCTGTTCACACCCTTTTGCCCTTTTCACACCACATTCGCCGTTGTTGTTTCTTTCCGCTGTTTCATTACTTAAGCTTTATTGTTACTTTGATAGTAATTTAGTAATAGTACGACGATACCTTAATAAGGCCCAGTAAGGCTGCGTGGGTCGAACACGTGACATTCCCACGAAAAAAATTTCATTTATATTCCATCAAGCTTTTTTTTTCTCTTTAATCGCGCGCGTCGCCTCGAAACAATAAATCACGCGAACGCATCTATTAAGATGCGTTCAGTGAATTGCTTTGGAAAAAAATGCGTGCCACCACCCGAAAATTGTCGTCAATTTGAAAGGCATATCTTTTTCCCCCTTCTCGTTTATTGTCGCGTTATTGTTTTTTTTTCCTGCAATTATCTCACGCATCTCTTCATTTTTTTTCTCCCCTCGTAATTTCCAATTTTCTTATTTTTTTGACAATCTTGTCGTTGGAAACGTAGCTCGCAATTGGACGTATTTTCGGTGAAAATTCGTACGAATTCCAATGGGCTTTCGTGAAGTTCGTTACATCAGCGGTAATACAACGGTACATTTCTTTTTTTTTTTCATTCGGATTAAGGAAAAACTGCAAAATGTTCTTAAACGTTACGGTACGAGATCAGACGCACGAGTATGCGCGCCGAATATTGTCGTGTATACTTTTGCGTTCTGCGGATTATCGAATTGTCGGTGTGTCTGTCTGTAAAAATCGTCAAAATACACGCACGCTCGCAACACCCCGTACAAATCATTATTACAGATGAAAATGGCTAAATAAAATTAGAAACTTTGAATAAAAAAATCGCTTTCTAAAAGAGACATGTAAAGTTAACACACAAAGTGATGTGTGTTGATTGAATTTCTTCAGTTTAAGCATTTACGTATTTAAATTAAATATATATATATAGTTAAGTTAAATATAGATGCTTAAACTGAAGTTCAAGTATTTTATGTATTTGAGTCAAATACATAAATAGGTGAACTAAAAAAATGTAATCGAGTTGAAAAATTTAGTCAAATTAACGACTTTTTTTCGATGCATATTTTTTGAAATTCGAGTAGATTTTAAGGAGTTTATTCAAACGAAATACGATTATCGCCTTTTTTTGCTTTTACCAATTGCTAATTGTTGGCGCTTTTTCGTGATGTTGATTGATCTTCTTGCTGCACTGACTTCGTGAGTGGCTATCATCGTAAAGTTAGCAAATTGCCAATTATATTGTAAAAATGTGCATTAATAGAAAATTCTTAACACAATTTATTTTCAAAAAGTAAAAAATAAAAATTGAAATAGCGCGCACGAAACGCATCTCATTCAGTGAAAAAGAAAAAATTTTTTTACTGAGTTTTTTACTCAATGTTTCTAGATTTATTTTCAATTATTTTCATCTCTAATCATAGTCCTCGAGGCCAACCTCACGCTTACTAATATAGTTAATAATAATAATTTTTCTTTAGCATCTTTTGAACTTTGGGTACTTCTCGTCCCGCCCGTCTCTCGTCTCCAACCCCCGACCCCGGCACACTGGATTTACGTGTACTTATGCGTTATAGGTGTGTCGGTGTATATAGCTGCGTATGCGTGCGTGCGTACGTATGTATTATATATTTATAATATATATAATATATATATATATATGTATATTTTTAGATTTTTAAATAGCATTTTTATTACTTTTTCAACCGTTACTTTCGATACTTTCATGAGTTTTGCATAAAAAACAAGGCAATTAGAGAGATTGAGTTTCCTTCTCGTCTTTATATTTAATGCGCACGCGCGCCCCGTATGCGAATATTTCTATACTTCGGTTGAATCACGTCGTGTGTATGTATGCGTCCGAGAATGTATATATATATATATTTATATTTATTTTAATATATATATATATACATCTTATATATATATATTTATAATCGTATAAGTCACGTCTTTTACTTTCAATCGTTTTAATTCTCTCATTCTCGCTCATTCTTTCTATCTTTTTCTCTCTTTCTCTCATTTTCATCACGCAACTAATAAAGAAAGACTAAGCTCTTGGGTAAGAATACCGACTCTGAATACTCTCTCGCGTGCCTCTTCCTTGCCTTTTACGATCGCGTACAAATAAACCGGAGGGATATAGATAAATATATTATATGCAATATTGTAAACGACGCTTTGAAACCGAGACGCCGTGTCTCTTTTCTCTTCTCTCCTTTCTTTCGTTCTTTTTTTTTTACAAATTACCAACCGGTAAGATCTACTCTATGTACCCGACCGTTCTATATTTTGTGTATATATAGAAAGGCCAATTTTTATTTTATCACCACGCGCTTGAATTGCGCTCGGAGCGCAATCGCGCCGACGTGTGGCGTGTTTATCTAGCAAAATTACCTAGTTCTTTTGACTATCTTTGCGTACCGGTCTACCCTCGGGCGTTTTCAGGAAACCCCGCCCTCGGCTCGCGGATCACCGGTTTCCCCGTTTTTCTAATACGAGACGAATCTCGCGGAATTCGGACGGTTTCTGGGACCGATTTGTCGAACCAAGTCCGATACGGCTCGCGATTACGAGATTTCGCGAACCATTTTTTTTCTTCTTTCTTTTCTCTTTTTATACAAGGCAGAGCACGACGATCCTTCTCTCACGAGCGTGCTCTTTCGTCTCTCTATCGTAGTTTTAAGGGCAACCGCACTCGTCCACCACCATTTTCGGCAGGTCTCTCTTGATAATATTCGAGTCTGGGCCGTAATAGATGAGCGACATGGGCGAGAACTTGAGAGGCGCGCAGCACGGTTGCATGCCGGCTAGCCGGTCCATCTTCCGGTATTCCTCGATCACGTGGGTGTAATAATTGAGAAACGTGTCCGGCGTCCTGTGACCAGCCGCGCAGTCTCCTCTGCAATAATTGGCGTAGTATCTGTCGATAGAATTTGCACATTAACGTTATCGGTAACGATGTTCGTACCTCCTAAATCAAATAAAATGAAACGTCACTCTAAAAGAGTGAAAATTGATCTTTTGTGCACTTTTTCGAGTGATCTGCCACTCTAATAAGAATAAAAATTTACATCTAAAATAAAAATTGAACTTGTGCAATTTTTGAGAAATTTAGAGAGCAGTGTTGCCAGTACAAAAAATATTTCATACCAATTGAACAATAAAAATGTAACAGATTGAATCAAAATGTATAAAACATTTTTTTCCTTTTATTTGGAATTTCTTACACTTTTTGCATTTATAAATAGTAATGTATTATATTTAATACTGCACATTTTTTAACTATTTATAAAATTTATTGAAAAAATTGTAATATAAGTACACATGTGCACATACATATATGACTATAGATGCACATGTGGGTAATACATAGTTTTAAAAGACTTGAAATTTTTATATAACTTCTTAGAATTAAATTCTTCTAATTAAAAAAGTAGTTTGCGAAATTTCCATATATAAATGATAAATTTAAAGCTTATAATATATAATCTATAAAAATTAAAATCAAGAAAATATCACCGAACTTGTAGTAGAATTGTAGTTCTCAATAATATTTTTTATGTAATTTTAGATATATTTTCTTATTGAATATCAATATAGAGCTATACTAAGAAAAACAATTTTTTATGAAAAAAATTAATTGATTAAAAACTATTTCTTCATTTTATTTACATAAATATTTCAATTAAGAAATTTTTAACTTGACTGCATGTAAATAAATTATTATTTATCTAAATAATTTTTTTGTGTTAAGTAAAATTTTTTAATGAAACGGCTGCTTTTGCATTTAGATCAAACATTATTGGATTTTTCCAATCGTACATAAATTGTACTAGATATTGAAAATGTATCAAATTTGGTACAATTGTATCAAGTCTGGCAACACTGTTGGAGAGTATGCGTTAGTTCTCGAAATGTCTAGGAAATGTTTTCTTTGGGGGATATACATCGCTCGATAATTTATTATTATTAGCATTCAAGTTGATACATTATTTGCATTACGATGATAATCCAGACGATATTCGAATATTTGGATATTCGATCGCCGTTAGAAATACATGGGTAACCGTACAGGAATTATTTTTATTTCATGCCACGGTTTACTCACCCCTGAGGAGCGATAATCCAATCGTCCCACCCAAGCTGAGAGAAGCTGACGTAGAACCTTTGCTTGCAGCATTGGCCCCTTACCGCGCCGCTGCATTCGATCGCCCGTCTCCTAACGCGCTTCGCGGCCGCTGGATCTGTACGTACGACTAGAAACGGTCTGTCTGGATCGTGATCACCTGAAAGAAAATATTTCAATTATAGCGTGCCCCATGCGAGATCAAAATAACGATTGTTATAAGTAATCATATAATCTTGCTTGATCGATCATGTCGGACTAATAATCTTTTTCGACGTAATCGATCAAATTGAACGAAGTGCTTCAATCATCTCGAATAAAATAATTACTTATTTTGCAATTATTTGATCGAAAGTTAAAATCGGAATTTTTATCTTACAAACATTTAAAACACTTAAAGTCACAACTATCGCCCGTGAATATCATTTTGCAAAAGTGAAAATAAAAGAAAATAATAATTAAAGAACATAATAATTGCACGAGTCATGCAAAAATAGACGGCTGTAATTCGCCGATTCCTGAATTAGATGAATAAATCTATCGCTAATATTTGTCGAATTTTCCGCGACTTTCATCGGGGTTTACCTTTCGGATTTAGGGACGACTCGATCACGTGCGGCGAGTGCCCGTCGAAGGTCGATACGTGGACGTGCGAGCCGCATCCGCTGCAGTCGACGAGCAACGTCAGTTTATCTTTCGAGTAGTTCGTCGTGTACCATCTGCTGACGACCTTCGTCACGTCGAATTTCTGCCAGCCGAGCTGGCCGACGTTCACCACGAGAGATGTCACCATCTCTAGGTGTTGCCCGAGTTCCTGCAGATTAAATTGCTCATTTTAGATTTAAATAAAAAGAACTTCGTTCTAATGTAATATAATGATTTCGTAAGGCTGCATCAATGATATTTTTATATTTTTATGTGTGCTAAGAGGACGTTGAAATAATATTTTTGATAAAATTAATCAATACGATTGCAAGAAGTATTTCGATTGTTAGATAAGTACATTTTTTTGATTTTATATTGGGTCATTGGCTGCGATTAATTAAAGCTAGGGTTGAAAAGAAAGAAAAGAATCTTTATAATTATTAAGAGATGGCTTACCTTGCCTCGGAGATGCGTCGTATTACCGCAGTGCACCCTAAATACCCAGAGAGTGATATTTCTTTGGTTTATCTGACTGTGACGATGATGCTGATAGTGATGGGCATGTTTGAGCTCAACTCTTGCCCACAGGGTGGCCCTTTTGATTCTCAGAGGCTCCAATGCCGGTTCACCGCTCGACATCGGGAATTCCAGCAATGGTTGGCCGTTTAACGTGTGCCCTGTAACATAACACAAATATTTTAACTTAAGAAGATAAAAATTTAACGATACTAAACATTCGATTTAAATATTTTATAATTTGTACTTCGTTTTAATTCGAGATGTGAATTATTTAAAAAATGTTTCCTACATTACGTAACAGAAACACAAGCTTGAGGTTTTACGAACGTATTAAAATATTAAAAATACAGTTATTTACATTTCTGATAAATTAATAAATCGCGAATATTTTCGTTTGAATAAATTTTAATAATAGGGATCATGGACAGAGAGAGAGAGAGAGAGAGAGAGAGAGAGAGAGGAGAGAGAGAGAAGGGCATTTAGTACGGTATTTACAAGAAGAAAGAATCTCGAAAATGAAGCGTTGATTATATGCACCATGTGCACCGTGTGTAATTGCTAATTTCCGGCATGTTCACGATAAAAATGTCGCGTCCGCATGGATAAATTTTTCCAGACTTCGTTTTTTCTCTTTCCCCTTTGCCATGTACTAGAAATTACGCGCCGGACTTCATTCATATACAGGGTGTCTTGCAACCTTCGATCTAAAATTTAATGACAGATTCCCTGTTGACATCATCTTGGAGAGAGGATTCTTCTCGCAAGACGTGTCAGTGTCTAGCGTATTTTGAAGCGTTTTATATTAAATATCTCAGTAATCAGGCTCTGAACTGAAATTTCAATCAGATTTTCATGTTCTATTAGTCAGTCAAATATTATTAATATTCCATTGTTGAATCGCGATCCGATAGCGAGATCTCTGTCAAAACGAGGCCAAAGAACGGCTGCTTCTCAGTCATTTGATATCAGAAAACCTAGTGATGCCTCGAGCATTTCAATTAAGAGAAAGTCCGCTCTCAAACTGATCCTAGAAGAATCTAATCATTGTAATTAAGCTCCGTGCTTCCCACAGCCACCCTTTATGTACGCGCATACACACATGTCCGCGTACACGTACACGTGCTGCGTTCAACGCTCGTTCACTCGAAAGCACCGCTCCTCGTCTCTTTCTCTCTCCCACTCCCTCGTGGGAGGATGTACGTGTGTACACCTGCTTGCGTCTGTGTGGCGCGCGTAGAGTGAAAGCAGGGCGGCTTCATCCTTTAACGGTTTGGTGAGTCACGGACCGGGGTGGGCCGGGGTAGGGATAAGCACAGGGTGTCTGCCGCCCGTCTGCCTTCTGCCTTTCACCGCGCGCCCCTTCGCCCTAACCCTCTATCGCCACCGCCACCGCCACC
>QKQZ01018476.1:0-26182 GCA_003595255.1 Solenopsis fugax
ATACAAAGATATTTCCATTTTTGCGAATTACCCCACCTAACGAATAGCCCTGGTCTCCCCTATTGAAAAGAGATTACACAGCGTTAAACAAACATAATTTACATACATGAAAAAATTTTGTATAGTTGCATTAAAAAAAATGTATTCTCATTATTTGATAATAATTTTCACGAATTGATAGGAAAAAGTATCGGATAGAAAATAATATCTACAAATAAAAAATGAGAATTTTTTATATATTATTGTATATTATTATTATCATATTATGCTCTTTAGGACTATTATAATAATATAAGCAAGATTATCATTATTTCATATATAAGCAAGAATATAATATCTTGTTTATATATGAAACAATGATTGTTTGAGAGAATATATTTGTATTAATATGATAATAATATTTGATACTGTTTTTTGTGTACATATGCTATGAAACGATTTCTTAGAAAAATATATTTCTATATCAGAGATATTTCGAAAAAAGATCAAGCTTCTTTCATAAAGCACCGTGAGCACAAATTGTAAAAATTAGGAAGTCTATATATCCAGATACTAGATGTTAGGCATTGTTTGTTAAAATCAAGTTAATTGTTTAAAAAGGGGACTTTTAGAAAGATTATAAACGCGGACTAAAAATGTTCAAACCTTACGATAAAAGTTAACAATGCTCGCGGAAGAATTCATCTTTCGTATATCCACGAGTGAAAAAGTCTTTCAGTAACGAAACAAATTTATATCACAGATGCGGCCTCTTATGATGACACACGCGACATACGAAACATTTCATAACACGGTCTTGCCTGCTGCCACGCGGTCATATCGGGGATATTTTTAGAGAGCCAAAACCACACGCTTATCTCTTCTCGCGGTGGTATTTATCATCGTTCCCGCGCTTTTCGGTATTTCTTTTTTCATCGCGATTCAGAAATTTTCTTGACTTTCTGTCCTCTGCTCGTTCACACATACCAAAATAATGTGCGTAAACAGTGCGTGTTAAAAAAATTATCTTGTTACTCGCAACACGCATGCTCTTCTGGTACCGATTGAATCAATAAATAAAAATCGACTGTGACCGTCGGCACTTCTTTTATCTTGCGATTAGCATAAAGAAGCTTGACATTCACGGTTTCAAATTTTTATTACACTATTTCTATTACTTTTTTTGGGGTTTTTTTCTATTAACCTTTTGCAAGTCACATGGGGTTTGCTAGATCACAGATGTAATTTCAAACGCAAAATCTTGCTAAGAATCGCAGCGATAATAATAAAAAGCTCTCAATAATAAAAAGAGAAAAAATATTGCACTTATACTGAATCTGAAGGTTTTTTATTTCAGAGTCCACGTGGATCCCACACTGAAAGAAAAAATTACTAAATTTTAATAAATATTTGTTTGAATAATTGCAATGAAATATTTACTAAATGTAAATAATTATATTAATTTAATTATCACTTTTTTATTCAGTAAATATTTACGTACTGTAAGTAAATATTTCATTGCAACTACTCAAACAAATATTTATTAAAATTTTGTAATTTTTTTCTCTCAGAGTGGCTGAACTTTTGACTTTTATTCACGTGTCTTGCAAAAAGTTAAAAAAAAAAAGAATCTTACTCTCCAGAGAAAAAAGTTTTCTAGCATTTACAATTACTAAAAGAGCATTTTCATTTAATCAATCAATCTATTTCTTTGATAAAAGGCAGAAAGGGCAGACAACGCGTGAAAGATATTCGGTAATAACATCTTCAACTCGTGTTGGCCCGCCATATTTCTGCGCGAGCGAGAATAATCTGCGAACGTCGCGCGACATATTCGACACGTCGTCGAGAGGCGCGCGCTCGTTTACATCCTAATTGTTTGCAAATCCGTACTCTGCTGAATATAATCTTATTTACGAGTAGAAGTTAAGCAGCCTAGCGCTATTTGCTCAGTTCCGCCGAGAGCGCGAGACACTACTTTGCTTCCCAGGCACGTATGCGTTAAGAGCGATTGCCGGTCGTGAGCACGGCTTTGATGACACGACGTTGTTATATATGTAGAAAAAGATTGTTGATGTTTCACGTGTCACGTGACCGTTCGCCGAAATTAGGAGCAGATTGCGATATCGAGAGGGAGAACGATTAGAAGACGGAATTATTTGTAATTAGAAAAAATCTAAAATCACTTTTACGAGCGAACATTTAAACGTTTAGACTTTACATTTCGTTTCGCATCTCTTTTCAATTTCGCACGCTTGCACATTTGTCGCGAGCGTGTAATTTAGCGTTAAACACAGAGTCGGAACCGGCTAAATAAAGTATATGTAGATTATCGTAAATTTGGCCGCAGCATCCTGTTACGAGACGCATAAAGTCGCGATTGCACGTGTTCGTAAAACAGCGCTGGTAAATAATAAGGTGCGATAATACGAAGCGTCACGTTTCGAAGAAAGTAATCTCTTCAGTGCGACAGCTTCGCGTAGTCACAGCATCATCGCGATTGAATTTGTCTTCGCGATTAAAGGGAATGGAGGTCGATTCCATCTTTCTCCTCGCGATTATCGACGGCTTGAGGAATCTCAGGAAAAAAAAAAAAGAAATGATCAAAGTGGCGGAAATATCGGTCGGTTATATCGGGACTGCTAAACGTCTGTACGGCATTAACGCGAAAATCAATCTTCTGGAAACCTGTTGACTTCTACGCGGCCAGGAAACGAGATCCCCGTGTTCTTCCACGTTGCGTGACGCGTATTCCGAAAAAAAAGGCGGCTCTGCCATCTTCGCCGATTAATTTCGCTCGTGCCCTCATTTGTACCTCTCCGCGATTCATTATCTTCGTATAAATTTTCCGACGTTCGTGCGTCCTCTCCTATCTCTCGCGCTGAGTATTTCGAGGAAATACTCGGCTTTGCAGCCGCGACGATGGATTCGAGCCGAGTGACGTCCACGATTTGTCGATGGTACGCGACGCTATTGATTTTCGAAAGGAAGATTTTGCGACTATTGAGAAAAAATAATAATAAAATAATAATAATACCGATTCGCTGCCACGTATATACACACACACACACACACACGTGTCACAGTTAGCAACAGTGACGTAGATGGCAACGCGCAGAAACGCCGATCGGGTGCTAACAGCTGTTATCTTATCTTTTTTTCTGTGAGTGTCAACATTCGGCGTTTGTCATGTATGGTATACAGAAGTACTCGCATCGGATATTGTTGCATTACGATCTTTCCCGCGTTTTTTTTTCTTTTCTTTTTACAAGCAGCACTATTAAAAGTTTTAATTTCGTCATACACAAAAATTGGGTCAATATGATAAAGAAATGCGGCTTTAATTATTACGAATATAAATATGTATGGATCATATCTCAAAACGTTATCAAAAAAATAAAAATTTCATGGAAAATTCTAGTACATATTACGTTTTGTATTTGTGTAAAAGAGGCAATATTTATTGGTTTAAAACCGGTATTCATAGTCGTAAATAATTTTCAATCTTCGATTGAAAACGTAATTAATTACAAATTCATTCATAAATTCATTAATTTTTTTCTTTCAATCAAAGATTGAAAATTATTTATGACTATGAATACCGGCTTAAGTTATATAATTTTTTCTTTATTCTTGATTCTTAATCATATATCAAATCGCGTTTTGCAATACTTATTTGCTAATTTAGTAGGCAAGTAACATTACCAATTAAATTTAAATTTTTATATATACCAAAATAAAACTCTGATAAATATTCGTGCAAAAATTCATTTAGATCCACTTATTCGTCTAAAAGTTATTTATTTAAAACTACAGCAAAATATATATTCGCAACATATATATTCACAAATATAATTTTCGCTGTAAAAATCATTATAAATTAAATTTTTCATTGTTTTTTTCTTTGCAGCTAGGGCCAAAATTCGGGCATTCGTGACAAAAAATTTTTGTTGTTAATTACGGAAAAAAAAAAGAATAAACCTATAGAAGCCTTCAGTTTTTAAATTTTGATAATTTTTAACTCGTATTATTTACAGCCAAAAAACATCCTTAAACAATACGAAAATTATGTATACGTATGTACACCTTCAATAATTTGTACCTGAATTTTTAACGGGGTAGCGAATCTGACTCGGTTAACTGGAATAATTTATCGTAACGACCGTTTCAAAGGGATAATCGAATCACGATACGCAATCCTCGAGGCAATTTTGCGAGTCTGATTGGAGTCGTCACGTCCACTAAGGCGAGGAGATCCGAACGTGAAACGTGACTTGCTCGAAGCAGCCGAGTTCGCTCACCGGCCAAGCAAACCGTGCCGATGGAAATCAGGCTAAATGACAACGATGTCGGTCGTCGCGATCGAACGTGTCGAATCGCAGCGACGAGTTTATTTTGAGCTCCTGGCCTAAGCGCGCATATCGTATGTAAAGTAACCACATGTGTGTGGACAACAACTCGTTTTTGCCGCAGGTGTTAGCGAGCAGCGGGCATCACGGGGCGATAGAAATCGCGTCTCGTTAAGCTGTCGTCTCGGCATCCTAGCGAAAGAAATTTCCAAACTGCATAGCGGACACGATGCAGTTTTATGGACGGAGACTTCCTTGTGGAATTTTCCACACCTAGAACTCCCGTACGTGTGGAATTTCATCCAGAATTCGGAGTATTTAAACAAAACATTTTATTTTTTGTTAAAAATATTTAAATTAAAATTATTTTTGATTAAAAATACTTTAATTTTTCACAAATTTTTCATCCTTTTAAATGTTTTGACAATAAATATTTATTAGAGTGTCCACGTTGCATTCTACAACACATACAATAAAAGAGATAAAATATTTGTGTTATTGAAATCCCCATTCGCTTGAATGAGATATTCCAAATTCAGAAAAACTGAAAGTTTTCGTCCCTGTGCAGTTCGCTTTTTCCGGACTTCGCTCTAGTCATCCGTGCAAACCGCGAAAAATCATCAATCGCTATGCTCGTTAACGAGCGAATCCCATTCTCCACGACGCATCACGTGTTGCATCGCATCAATCGTGGCGAAACATCGTCATTTCCCGCATAACATTTTCTCGGATTTTTTTCACCGTCACATTGTTTCCACAACGGATGAAGATAATTCCGTGTTTATAAATAGACACGGTTGGCAGAAGGAGAGCCTAATAAAAGCATCACTCTAAAGGCCGTACGCGTTCAAGCGTGAAGTCAAACTAGCGTTCAGTCGGCGACAATTAATATTAATACATTGAGACTTGCTCTATTAGTCATCTTGTTCTAAAAATATCGATTTTAAATGGGAATAGATTAATTTCTTTCTCGCAATACACGCATGGTACAGCGCGTAAAAATAAACCTTTATTTTGCGTAATATTATGTGAAACTTAATGTTTGTAAATTTTCAAGATCGCTAAATTCAAATGTAATGCCGAAATATGTAATATCTAGAACAACGGATCAAAGTGGCGGAATTAAAACAATTTTATATAAAAATTGTGCCTTTCAAAGATTTATGTTTAACAATAAAAAAAAATTAATATAAATTTTTAAGGGCTAGTGAAAGCTAGCTAGGTTACAGTGCTATTATAAACAAACAGTATTTTAAACGTTTCGCCTCTAAATTTCATCATCCTCAATGAAAAAAAGGTGATGTTATTTATATAACGAAAACGTACATAAAATTATATAATAGTTCGCAATTTTCGTATATTATCGCACACAGATTAAAACTGTGATTGTACATCTTCAAAATGAAAGATTCTTAGGAACCTTTCTGATCTCTAGAATACATTAACGCTATAATTTATGTATATTTTGGATCAAGCTGTGTCTTGGGATGTGACATCTTTTTTCTGTTTAATCAAGGTTATTTCAAGTCGTACTCTTATCTTGCCATAAATTCTGACCTTTTGGTTGATATTGGGAAGCAGGTCAAGAAGTAGTGTGTATGTTTTATACTTGTATAAACAAATTTTGTAATTTAAAAAAAATCTTTAAAAAATGTTTTCAATACAGTGCAAATATAAAACATACACACTAGCCAGCCAGAAATGATAATGAAATCGACATCGATTTATCAATGAAATCATCAAATATCGAATCGACGCCAATTCCAATATCATTTTTAACTAGGTATTTCTTGATCTGCTTTTGCCCAATAGCAGTCAAAAGGTCAGTCAAAAGTCAGAATTTCAAGATAAACGTAAGACATGAAATAACATTGATTAAACAAAAAAAAGGTCTCATATCTTAAGGCACAGTTTGATCTAAAATATACTTACATAGTTAATTTTTTGTATTCTGCTGAGCATCCTAAAATTTATTCATTTTAAAGAAATACCACAGCGTTTTAATCAGTAATTGCGATAATATAGGACAAATTGTGAGCCAACTATTATATACGTTTCAGTTACCTATATAATACCATGAGAATGAACTTAGGATTAAAATGTTTGAAACACTATTTGTTTATTAAAATTTGTTTATAATAGCACTATGACCTAGATTTGCTCATTAGCTCTTGATAGATTATATTGATTTTAAATCCTTAGAGCATATATATATGAGTACATTTCTTAAATTTATTAAAAAAAAAATAATTTTAAGATTTGAGTAGCAAGATTTATTCCAAGTTTCGCTGAATACTTGATTGATAATCTATATAATTTTACTCCAAGAGTATCGTACTCTGTTGTGCAAAAAAATTATTCAATGACATTTCCAATTTTATTCTGATTAAAATTCATTACGGCATATATCGTGTGCATGCTTCTTTTTTTTTTTTTAATGTAAACATGTGGAACTTTCGTTCATGAACGCGTGCAAAGAGTTTTGCAACAATGAAACGACGTTTTAGCAGTATCGTTCTCAGAGAGACAAATATACCATTTGAAAATTACGGCGCCGCTTGCAACCTGTACAAACAAACGGCCATTACGTACCGTTATACGATAATCGTGCTTGACGTCAAATATTAAATGATTTCGCTGCGTGAATCCGGGCTGTTTAAATTGTTCGGCTTGATTGAATGATGGCCACCGCTCTAAGTTGGCCGACAACCACTTCAACGTAAATAAGATGGTACCCTATTCTGTACATAAGAGTCGCCTCGTTATACAGGGTGTCCGCTTACTCGTAGCGAGTCTTGTGTTTTTGTTGTCCGTTTGTATACGTGTATGCTTGTGTATGTGTATGCGAATGTGTTTTGCGCTGGATTTCATAACGCTGCGCGACCAAAACGGTCAAATATTGACATTTTAGATAAACCTTCCGTTGTTATTATCGTCTACATTCTATTCAGTTTCCTCCTTGAATCGCGGCCATTCAAGCTTATTTGGACTATCGACTCATTCTATTATTTTCCAGTTAAATTATTAGTTAGATGAACAACGATATGTTTAAATTTGCTGAAAACGCGTCTTTAACGTGCCTTTAACGCGGCTCCATCCTAAGTATCGATCTCGATCGTTTCGATCAAATTCGAGCTTGTCGCGACCGTCTGTAAACGCGCTCGCGGTAATTCAAGTAATAAATTTCGGAGTCAGTTTTGTATTTGCACGGCTCGTTTGCGAGTAGGCAAAGGCGGGACATAGTGTCGCCGGTTTTGTCGTCACGCGGCGTTCCCGCGACGTAACGAACTATGTAAACTGAAGTCAATATTTTCGGTTCGGCATTCCGTGATTGAATTCTCAAATTTATACAACGCGTTACCATGAAGCGGGTCAGTACCATCGAGTCGTATAAAGACATTTATCCTTCCGCAACTTGTTCAATAGATTAATCGACAAAAATGCGATTTTATTTAGGCTATATTTGCGATGCACGTTTCAAGAAAGACAAGTTTTTTGCGACTTTAATATCATGCAATTTAAGTATGAATTTTTAAACCAAACAATAAAATAATATTCTATTTATTCTACAGAAATTATTCTAAAAAAATTAAGAAACAAGTTATACATACATAAAAATAACTCAGAGAGCCAAATCTTGCAAATAAACATACACTGAAAAAAGAATTTTTATGTTCAAATAAATATATTTATTTTAACATTATTTCCTTGATTTAAAAAAATATTTCTCAAGTTTAAAAATAAATTATTTTATATTAGTTAACATTTACTTAAATCAAGAAAATTATGTTAAAATAAATATATTTATTTAAATATACAAAATTTTTCTTCATTTTAAGCAAACGCTATATTTCTTCTATGAATTTAAAGGAATTGTAATGAAATTCACTTTTTTTGTGGATTACAAAAAGATAGACATCATAATAATGAGTGAATTATTATCTGTTTGATCTTTCGTTACAATCATTGTCTTTCGTAAGAACATTCTTTCATAAAATTTTCATAGAAATGGCCGTTAATATGGTTAGACATCAATGTATAAATAGATATAAGTATGCGGTATAAAAAAAGTAAATATGACCCCTGAAAGACGATATCTCGACATACGTTCGTGTAAATGACACAGCATTTCAAGTACATTCCACATAACATTTCATACATATCCATCAATTTACGAGCAAAAATTAACTCAATAAACGATAGAAATAATCCAGAAAGTTCATGAGTAAAAAAGTAAAGCGGATGATATAGATCCACTAGTAAAAAATATAATCTTATATTCATATACAATATATCTTGTTTATTGTACATACTTAGTGCTAAAAAATTTGCTGTTAATGTCAATAACGCTTTTATCTCTTTTTGAATTTTATAATCTTAGATCACGTTTTAAGGAAGATAAGTTTTTTTGCGACTTTAATACCATGCAATTTAAGTATGGATTTTTAAACCAAACAATAAAATAATATTCTATTTATTCTAAAGAAATTATTCTAAAAAAATTAAGAAACAAGTTATACATATATAAAAATAACTCATTGTCAGAGAGCCAAATCTTGCAAATAAAGTTTGCAAAGTATTATACAAACATAGATAGAAAATTTCAGCAGAAATATAATATAGAATCTGTTAATAAAATATAATATCAGAGCCACATTAAGTGGATATGTAAATTGTGTACCTTACGAAAGCATTAACAAGAAGAGGAAATTACATTTTATAAAAATCAATTCTATTCTTAATACTAATTGCATCTGCTCACTTCTGTCACATTTAATTTAATTTTTAAAGAGAGTATTCTATATTATAAAGATTACAGAAGATTTACAGAAACCGTGCCACAAAATTTAAAACCATTGATTTAATCGGATAGTTGTTTATTTTTCGATATTGAAATCTTTTAATATGTACAGAGCTGCATCGAGCATCAGGAATAAAAATGAAAATTTGTCCTCTCCAAAAATATTTTTTTAAATTATATAAAAGATGTTTTATTTATAAAAATGATTGATGAATAAAAATATTAACAGGGGCAATAAAATCCCCTTTGCATAAAGATGTCTTATATGTAAGCAACGGCCCTGAATATATAATGATAGATTGGCCCTGAATATAATGACAGAAATAACAAGAGAATGGATTTGAATATGTTCCACATAGCTCCCACATTTATGCTTTCAACATCGAGCAAATGTTTACTTGAATAATCTCATACTAGAAAGCTTCAAATGATCAAAGATGGGGATAACGCATGACACTGTGTGAAAATAACATCATTACTTTACGTTATTACTTTTCGCGTTGGTACTTGCTTTATTAAAAAAGTAGCGCAATAAAAGCATAAACGCTTTTACTCTCGAACTGAAACGTTGAAACTTTTCAAATTCTCACAGATTTCAAGAATTATCTTGCATTTATTTTTGAATTTGTATTGAGACTTGTCATATTCTCAATTTAGTAAAGAGAATTTCTTTTGCTTCAATTATACTTAAGAATGTGTTACAAATTTATTCTTCTTTTCAACCGGTTTCGAGATTTCATCGGTAAATAAGCTCAAAACACGATTACTACGTTTCAAATGGCATTAGTCGGTAGGTTTTCGATTGCTCATTCTCAAATAGATCGATTTTGCACACTCTTAGTTAAAAAAGCTTATTTACTGGAATTAATTGTTCTCGCAGAACGTTAATTGTTAATATCTTTTTAATTCAGATGTGCAAACGAAAAATTAATGTGTTTGGAAATGTACAAATGAAGATCTATCAATTAATGCAATTTTAAACACAGTATCCGTGTTTTGAACTTATCTACAGAAGTCGACTGTTCTTGAAACTTTAATTGTTAATATTGAATTAAATGTATTTAAATTCTCGAGCTTTTTATATAAACACTTAATCATGATAAAGAAATTCGGAAAGAAATTGAATAATTTCAAAATATCAAAAATATTTTATAATGTTCTAGACAATACGAACAGATTTCATAAAAATGATTATTCTAATACAGGTAGAAATATTCGAGGAAGTTAAAATATTTTTACTCTGAAATTATTGGAAAATGACAAACAATTTGAAACCACACTTTTATCATGTTTTCTTCTTTCTTTTTTTTTTCTTTCCTTTCTTAGCGCGACTGCTGTCATCTTTCACGCAGCTGCTTTTTTATTTGACTCGTCTGTTGCAACTTTTGTTTGCTTTTTAAAATCGTCAACTAATAGTCAGTTGTCCATATGGACGATAAAAAAAATAGAAATATAGAAATATGCATTACATATGCATAATATCATGCCGACTCGCGCCAATCAGATTTAATTAATTTCCTCAATAATAATAACGTAATGGATCTCTCTGCGTTATCGCCACCACTCTATCACGCATCGTTCGCGTGTGCCGGATTACGTCTGAAGCCAATGCACTTACGTATGACGTCTGCACAAACTAAGAGTCGCGTATTGTTAATATGTACATAGTGACGGCTGAATTCGAAGATGGATGAGGTACATATTTTTTCTATTTTCTGTATATTTATCATACAAAACTTATAAAAATAATTATTTAAAAATGAAGAAAGAGAAAGAGAATGGAATGAAAAATAAAATATGAAAATAAGTTATTATTTTGTATCATGTCTTAATACATGAGTAGTTAATACAGAAATTAAGATGTGCTATATGTTAATGGGTTTTGCAAAAATAAAATACCAGTACTTTCTATCATCTGTATTTTTTACAAATATGTATTTTGCTTTAATATTCTTGACATACTTATTTTCTACACGTCCTAAAGAGAAGTATACAGAAATGTAAATTGTATGTATGTGATGTATATATATATATATATATATATATATATATGTATATGTGTATATATATATATATAAACAAATTTCTCCCTGAAAATAAATATAGCATTTATTAAACAATATCGAATCTATATACTATATGGTATAGATTATAATTCTGAAATTTCTGAAGAATATTTATAAATAATGATAATATGTTTGACTTCTTAATCTTAACTATTGGCTGGATCTTTTCATATAATATTAGAATTAATCAGAAGAATTAATCTTCTTTTCTAATGTTTGGCAGTTATATGAACGTGTTAAGAGACAAATATGATATTTAAAGTAGCATTGACTAGACATTTATTTAAGAAGCACGAGCCTTTTACGATTGTCTGTACTAACGTAAGGAATACATTGTCGTTTTGCGTTGGAAGAGAAGGAATAGATATATCATTGTCTCTGCTTTAGCTATAAATAATGCGTTGATATCTGTATATGTAAAGTTTGTACGTGCAATACGCTTTGGTACATCGTGTACTGTAAGCGAGAAATCTCGTTAAAAAATGTACTGACACAAAGTTACGATTGGCAGCTTATAGATCAAAATACGATATATATCGTTTGCAAGATTCTTGATTGTCAAGTTAGCTCTACAGATATACATGTGCAATATGAATTAATCTTTATAAATTTTGCCACGCTTGATGTTGTTAGCCACGATCTTAAATCTTTGAATTCAAGCGACCATCCGGATAAGAGATCAGTGGCGTCATCGCGTCCCACCCATCAATTTCTTCGTTCGATTGCGCCGCTCTTTTCTGAGCGTTCAGCATCACTGTGCTGTGCTTGGGGCTGCTAGGTGCCGATTTGCAAGTAATCTGGAGTATTCCAGGTGTGCCGAAGCGAAAACTTTTGGCTCCAGGTCGCAGAATACACGATTCGTTGCCAAAAATTAGATTGGTTTGAAGCAACGACACGTTCTTGATGTCCAACGGCAATTCGTGTTCTATCAATTGCGGTTGAATCTCCTGATCGCAGAGCTGTTCGACACAGGGACACGAGTTGCTGGAGGATCTCCAGCTTTCCATGCAGGTCGACCTTAACAGGCATGAAACCTTTGTTTTGCATGGACTGTTGTCGACTATCGATTCCAGTTGGCTCATTCTGGAGCCCTTTTGATCAAGCTGATCTGAGCTAGCAAATCGCAAACGCTTCGGGGATTCACTAGAACACCTCGTGAAAGTTGATCTGACGAGGGGCTTGTTCTTCAGAGAACTTCGAGGAACTAGAGGATCTGCTACGCTAGTTCTCTTGTCACTTCGCTTACTCGCTCTTTCCTTGTTGCGCTTGCTGCGTAATATCGGATCTTCTCCGATAAGCCAATACGTCAGACGCTCACCTTTACCTTTCATAGAAACTACTCCGCGTTCGACGAGGCTGAATCCTTTCAGCTGGTCCAGCAGCTGTTTTGTCTCACTGCTGCAGTGAATTTTCAGCGCTACAAAAATGTAAGATCAGATTTATGATAATATGTTTCAATTAAACAATCTCTATACCATTTAGACGGAATATGTAAAGATTGAAGTCGGAGTTTTATAGTTATTCGTGACCATTCGTACATTTACATTCACTCACAATCAATGCTTTATTTAATATACTTACGATTATACACATTAAGAAATAATTTTCAATAATACTAACGTAATCCAATGGACTCCATACGACTGGCAGTGTTTACTGTATCGCCGAATAGGCAATATCGTGGCATTTTCAGTCCAACGACTCCAGCGCATACTGGACCTATTAAAACATTATTATTATTTATTACCTCCCATTAGAATTGTTTTCTGTTTTTAAATGTACCGGAATGTATTCCTATACGAAGTTGAAGTTTGTCATGCGGCCTGTGACGAATAGTAAACTGTTTAATAGCGTCTAGAAGACACAATGACATGCTTGCTATTTCACCAGCATGCTGAATACCGTTCCTTATTGGTAGACCGCTCACCTAGAAAATAAACTTTGATTAGATAAGAAGATAAAATGACAGAGTTATTCGATAGTTTTTTTATAGCAATTTTGTAATCTATTTGTTCACTACGACATAGCATTTTAAATTGTTAATTTTATGAACAATTCTGTAATACTTACCACCATGTAAGCATCTCCTATTGTCTCAACTTTGTAAACGTCATAGTTTTCAATCGTCGAGTCAAAACATGTGTAGAGATCATTTAGAAAATCAACCACCTGGGACGAAGCAGTTGTAATTATATTATGTAGGGTGTCTATAAAGTCTATTCGCGAAATATGTATTCGATCATTTCGAGGAGCTACCTCTTTTAAGAGAATTGCAAAAATAGAGTGTTGAGTAGCCTCTCGAAATGATCGAAAACGTATATTACGGTTTTTTATAATTTTAAACTGTTTTTGAAATATAAGACGTGAGAACAAGCTTTATAGACACTTTGTATATATAGTTATTCTTAATAAGAAAAATAAATTTAATTTATAGCAGCAATTAATAACAAATACATTATTATATAAAAATGCAACTTCTCACTTGCAACGGAGTACTTTCCGCAGACATGGACGTGAAACCAACTATGTCGCTAAAATAAATGGTAACACAATCGAAGCTTTCAGCCTCCACTTTGCCTCTTTGGCCTTTTTTCAATTGCTCAGCCACGTAACGCGGTAACATTTCATGTAGTAATGCGTCTAAAAGAAAATATAAACATTACGATTACGCTTGTAAGTCGTTTTTTCCTTAGGCAATAATGACGCAATAGAATAATAATTTAATTTTTTCTTAATTAACTGACCTGTTTTCTTTTTTTCTTCAGTTAATTGATCCGTCCGTTCATCAACAAGTGCTTCAAGATTATTTGCATACTTTTCCATCATCGCCATCATGTTGTCGAAGATATTTGCTTTCCTATAATAAAAATCATGTGTTCGTTATTAAGAAGGATTACACTAAAAATAGGATCTAATTAAAATTCTTGATAACATTCTTGAATGTATTTGCTTTTAATGAAGATTAATTATATATGTCTAATAAAAATAAAATATTTTGTATATAATATTACAAAGAAAACTCACATGCCCTTTCGTAAAAATCTTAATTTATTTCTTATCATTTTGAAATCTGGACGTAACTCTGGACTTTCAGTCCAGCATTCCAATAAACAGTCACGAACAAAATCAAAAGTGTTCTCTAGTTGGTCCAACAGTGGTCTGTCGTTATTTCATGAAAAAAAAAGAAAAATTTTTAAATACTTTTTAAAAATTATATTCTCTTCTAATTAAATTACTTACCTAAACGGTGCTATTCCAGATTCTCTTACGATTATTTTCTTTAGTATTTCCGCTGCTGATAATTCTGTAATACCGAACGGTCCGTGTCGTCCTTGAAGTTCATATAATACTATGGCAAACGAATACACGTCCCCTCTTTGAAAATCACGAGCAGTTGGCTCTCCGAGACGAGTAGAGCGTAATAATTCAGGCGCTTTATATAATAATGCTAAGAAAATTAATTATATTTATGTAGATTTATATCTCCGTGATTTTTATGGCGAACATTGATAAATTTACACGGAAAAAACAATTTTGCTAAAATATTAAAAAATTCAATTATATATATATAACGTTTAGCTAAACACAGATTTAAAAATGTAGGACGCTCAAATTGATTGCTAGAATGCCAAAATTTTTTGCAGTATTGCTTATCGTATTTGAGTATTCATATTTATAATGCAATAAAAATATTTTTAAATCTGTGTTTAGCTAAACGTTTCAATACCTTAGTATAATCGTATATATATTTCGCAAACTAAAAGATTATGAAAGACGAAAAATTTAGCACTATTAAAGTTATGAAGATTCGAAAATATGATATAGAGTCGGCTAAAAAAAGATCACTATTTCTTCGAGCTTACCGTGATATTTTTTTATGACTTCGGAAGGATCACATTCAGCATCCCGCTTGAATTCGTGGAGACCGAAATCTGCCAATTTTACGACCCATCGTGAATCAACGAGGCAATTTGATGTGCTGAGCGATCCGTGGTATTTTATGACTGATTCGTGGAGATAAATCATCCCCTAAAAAGACAGCGCGAAATTTAATAAATTTCTTGGGGACGCAATCAATAAAGTAGAGTCTGCACTCGACAAATATCGTCATCCCGTTTGCACTGCATCAACAGTTCGCAGATATATCGAAAAATTCGTTCACCACCGAGAATCGCGCACATTTGTCATTATTATCGAGTCGATCCAAAACTTCCCACTTTCTTTCATATACAGTCTATTTCTCTTCGTAAATCGTAAGTTAGAATATCTACAGTTTTTTCTTAAAACAATTTCTCTCTCTCTCTCTCTCTCTCTTCTCAAAAACAATGAAAAAAAAGAATGGATTTTATCTCACATTTTATAACAAATATATAGGACCACTAATTTGGAAAATGTTAAACCACAACTCATCGAATGAGATCGTAAAGTTTCCATTTTATGAAAGCCGATGCATTTCCCTACCCGCAATTTTGATGTCACCGGATGCTATCGTCCTAAATAACATCACTTACAACTAGATACGGTCAATATAAATGTACATAGTTGGATAACATGAGAAAAAAATTAATAAGTTAAGGTTCATGTATTATAAAAATAATTATTTGAAGTTAAAAATTAACTCATTTAAAATTAATCAAATTAAATTATAATTTATTAACGTTTTAATTTTATTATTAAATTTTTAATTTTTTAACTACTTACTATCCCTGTAAATATAATATCGCAATTAGCAATTTTGAAGCGGATTTATATCCTAATAACGAGTCTGAACATGTTTGTGCACATTTCATATCATTGGGTTGTGTGATGTAATTTGATACAACCATTCGCTTCCTACTTTGCAATTCTGAATCCTTCAACAGTGGTATGTCCCGGATGTTATCTAATGATAATCTTGAATAGCAAGATTCCTATCATCGGATGTCGTTATCGTATGCACCTTCACCGAGTGCGGTACAACCCTCCGTTCCCTTCTCCGCGTTATTGAATCTCTCAGCAACATGTTCCGATATCAAACAACCTTGAAGATTCTTATCACCAAATGTACTATCATTGAATATACCTTCACCGGATATAGTACACTCTTCCGCCTCTTCCCCGCGCCATTGAACCCCTCAATAACATGAAGTGACTAGGATATTGTATCCTTCCCTTCTCCCTCAATTTCCGCGTTTATCGCTTATTGAGTACTTTCTCTCCCGCTTCTCCTCCCCTTTCTTTGTTGTCTCTCGAATTAAATACGACTATTATATTAGCTACTTATATTTTTATATCTGCGTAAGATTTTTTTTTAGAAAAATCAAGGATAAAAAATTAAAACTAAATGAAAAGAGAAAATCAAGGAGAAAACCTTTAGATGTTAGCAATTATTACAGAACTATGAAAGTTTCAAACAACTTGCTCTTATTCGGAGTTTAAAAGTGGAATGGAGTTCGGAGTTTTACGAACGGAGGAAATGTGGACAAGTTCGAAATTGCTTTCCTCATGTTACGGATATTTCATCTAGCAGTCTGATGTTGCACGGAAATCTAATACTATTTTTTAAGAATAAAAACAGTATTTTTTATAGAACAAACTTTGAGAGTAAAATAACGTAAATTTATTATACATATAAAACAAAATTTAGCGAAACTTACTCTAATGATGTCGCCGACGAGAGATGCCATGAACATATTATCCAGTTTTATATCTTCGTTTTCTAATATATCCTGAAAGAAAACACATGTACATTCATATATAAAATATTAATAATGTTAAAAATTACCAACCTTGAGACTACCACGTGCACAATATTCGACGATGACACATATATTAGGCGGATCGGTGCACGCACCGATAAACGAATTCAAATTATCATGTCGTAAATCGCGCATCATTTTTAGTTCTTTCTTCATTTTTCTCGTGATCTCAATCGATTTCTTCCTAACTTTCTTGACAGCAAAAATTCGTCCTTTATACACTCCGATTTGCGTATAAATCGTGGAATATCGGAAGTCTGCGTCTGGATTAGAACTGAGCGACACTTGACTAGTTCGCACTATGGGTTGCGTTGTTGATGACTTTATGAGAAAAAAAACATACATAACATGTTACGTTTGTGTTTTATGTAGTTATGATTAAAAATATTGTTCGTAAAATAAAAGATTTATTCCAATATAACTTTATAGTACAGAACTTATATTTAAAACCTCATGATAGCTTCGTATTTAAAAATTTGATAAAATTTGCAAATATGATTTATATAATATTAGATGATAAAATCTTATAGATTTATCTTGCGCAAATACAAGCGATTTTGGTTGTGCATCAAATTCAATCGGAGAAAATAATGCAAATATATAAAAAAATACAACAATAATATGGTACAACAATAATCACCTTGGAATTGCATTTAGCAGTTTCATCGGTCCCCATCGTTTCTTTCTGCTCTTTAATCTGAATATCCTTGTAATTAACTTTCCATAATAAACTATCTAGCTCTTGCTCATACTTCCAATTTCTGTAAAGAATCAGAACAACCGTTGCAACAATGAACAGTAATGCGCCGGCGATGCCTCCAATAATTTCGCCAGTATGAGCTGCAAATAGACATCAACTCGTATTATTAAGAAAAAGGTCTTCATAGTCTGCACTAATTCAATATTGCATAAAATTATTTTTTAAAAACATTATGTAAACATTATTAATATTACTTCAAGAACATAAATATAATATTTTTATATGAAAAGATAAAATACAGATATTAATAGAAAATAATTATGCTACTTTTCAGGATATCAATATAAAACGCATTTGTATATTTATAAAAATATTAATAAGTCAATAATTAAATAGGCATTTACATATAAGCTGAAATTAATATAGCTGACTAAATTTATAAATATCTTACTCACAATTACATTTTTCACCATGATATCCACAATACGGTTCTGCAACAGGTGGTCCATTCCCAATCCATGATATTTCTTTAGTTAATCGAAGTTTCTATACATTATTGGAAATTAAATAAGAAATTAATTTAATGTAATTCACACATACACAAATTAGTGTTATTAATATTAAACAATGCAAAAAAATAAACTTTAAAAAAAATGATAGTATATATACATTTTTTTTGTTTTCAAGTTATAAATTAAAAATTAATAATTATACAAAAAATTTATTGAATTAATGAAGAGAAATATATTTTAAAATGTAATCGATATCCAAATGCAATGAATTTGCTGTTATGTTGCCAATAATCGCAACTAATTCCGATAAACTCGGGACAAGGTGAGACAGCATTATGTCTGTCGAGTTGCACTCAGGTAAATTTCAATTCTAACAAACGGCAAATAAATGGCAACATGTTAGCATCAATCTGTTACTCGCAAAGAGACTGTCATATTGCTGTCATGTTGCTAACAACATAACGTATCAGTATTGTTTGTTTTTGAAATTTCGACATGGTTATATGTATAAGCAATCATATTGCTGCATTCGTAATGTCTCTATGTCGATATCAGCGTGTATAACATTGCAATGCATTAATTTACTTATTATAATATGCTATATCATGTTTGGTTATCTGGGATACTTTATATATTTAATAATACTTGTAGCAGCTTAATTAATTAATATAATATCAATATAATCAATATTTCTCTATTTTAAACAAAAGATGTTACGGCAAGAACGATAAGTTACCTACCGGTAAATTTGTTCTTTGTTCTTTTCCAATGAAATAACCAATCGGATAGAGTCCATAGCCTCTCGTAGGTCGATGGTCCAATGCAATCAACGTGTAATTGCCCTCGGCATCTCCATTCTCATCCATGTATACCATGTATCTATAGAAGTAATTGTGCACGTAATATACGAATTCCGTTATGCTCATTTATGCGTGATTCGGTTGATTAGATAGAATAGCTATGCATTACAAGAGAATTTTGTTATCTATTTGCAATGTGTGCCATTAAGGAAATTAATGACAGATTAATGACTTGATTTTATTTATTATGAAATATGCGAAGATATTATTGATTATATTAAATTGTTTAATATTTATTATAAATACTTTTTATAAATAATTTTTGTTTCTAATAAAAGAAATAAGTAACTTCTTTATGCTGCAAATTTGATATTGATATATGTACATGTACAAAAAATCTGGGATACGCAACAGTTTTATTCAAATGCCCATAACAAAGAGCCGATGTAAATGAGATCCGTTGAGAACGCGATTGAAACGTCTCTCGGAACGATTTCATCTTGTCTTCATAAAGAGCGGAACATTCGTTTTTAATCGTTGAACGAATCTTTTTCTTGCCACGCGGTCTCGTCTGTCAAGGAAGACGCATAATAATTCTGCCTTAATCACCGAACCACAAATCTTAGCGTAGCAATCGCGGGTGATAAATCGCTTAGCTTCTGACTTCGTTACGGTATGCAAACGGTAATTACTTTGCCGAAAATACATCGCGGGAGCACGCGTACGTATGTAAGATTTCTCTCTTTTTCTCTTTCTCTCTCGGTCGGTTCTTTTGGTGAGAAATTACTGGGTGACGTTCTCCTCGCGAGGTATCTGATTTGCATGTCATAAAATGTTACGATGTACGACGAACGATCGCGCTCACGCTTTTATTTCATATTTCCTCACGTACGTACCCCATAGCACTTTGATAATGAACACCGTGTAACGCCGACACCATCTCTCGACCGTTTCGGGGGTCTCGGTTTTCGTCGAGAGCACGCAGCAGCGATCTTTCGTAAAGGTGCACCGCGTCGTACAGGTACGCTGTCTCCGGCACGATCTGCCTTATAACATGAATTAACAATTATGCCTCGGAATTGGGGATGATTGCGGCGGAAAAGCCGTCTGCACGATTCATACAAAAGATATTCGCAGGCTGAATTATATAAATTAACGAGCTATCACAAAGAAAAGATAATAATAAGACGAAATAATAATTTTGAAGATGTTTGTGGTCGATTCATGTAGAACAAGCTGTTATTCATAATTCTGTTCCAAAACACAAATCGATGGTATGTGAATTATTATGCATAATTGATTACACTATGCGATTTAATGACTGCAATGTTTATGATATTATAAAATGTTCTAATATCAATGAAATTCTTATAGTAACACAAACAACTTCTTCACTAATAAATTACCTTTGATTAAAAGATTTAAAAAAAATTTTAATAACAATATTGACATACAATATTCTGCTAAGGAAAAACTTGAAAACAGGATAAATCATTCCAAATAACTTCTCAAAGTATTACGATAAAAGAAGTTTCTAAGTTAAAATCCAAGTTTCATATTGTGGCATTTTCAAATTCAACGAAACATAATATGTTCCTTAAATTTTCATCATCTCTAGTAGTCACCTGAACTATTCCTCCGACGTTTGCCAACGGATTCGGAAAATTGAACGGCGGTTTCTGTCTGTACTCGTTCACGAGTCGAGTGAAATTTACGAGATTGCTCGGGGCGGACGCAATGATACTGAAGTAACTGCGATACGCGTCAATTGACAGATCCGTCTCCTTTTGCCACAACCCGCGAAGGTACTTGTTTGGATGTTTCTCATCGTATTGCTCGATGTCAACACCGATAACCCAATATTCGCCTGCGGCGTAAAACAGCTGGATTAGCTTATTTAAGGAAAATTAATGATACGCATAGGCTCAAAGAAGAGAAACAGTTGTAAAGTTGTAAAATTATTCAAAAAGTTATACATATATACCTATACAATATATATTTAAAAATATGAAACACATTTCGTGGTATTTAAATATATCCATTTAAAAGCTCATAATGTGTTAGTAATTAACAGCAATACAAATAAATTAAGAGAAAATACAACACATTTCTCAGTTCTTTTATTTTCATTTAATTGGATTATTTCGATAAAAGGTAGAAGTGCATGAAAAATAAATTAGATTTTCATATTGTGATATCGTGCATTATGCCTTTAAAGTTAAAGCTGTAGTTAATGACAATCACTCTTCAATATATGTACCTGATTATTCTACAGCAAATTTATACCTTTTTCTAAGAGGTTCATTTCATCCAGAGCCATCAAGAGACCCATGTGTTCGTCATATTGACCCAGTACAACGTAAACTGAAAAATATGTGCATTATTTACATTATGAAAATCGCACTACGTAGTCAAAATTCCTTTAGCCGGTTTTTAGCTTATCTCTCTCTCGTATCAGTTTTATCGAATCGTGATTGCTAAACCGGTCACGTTCAGATTTATTTTTAGAACTCTAGTCTAAATAGATGCGTGAATAATGAGACGGGTAGTATACAGTATAATCTATTCACATGTCTGGGACACTTGTTCCTGTAGTATGCGGGTTGTTTCCTATGCAGGTTTCATTCCATCGTACCGCGACATAAATCAAGGTACTGAAATGCGGGTAGTCTATTTTGGATCGCGTGTAAGCAAGTTGATTGGGAAAACACACGTTGTCGACAGAACAGAACTTTCGAATTAGAAACGAAAATCTGCGAAAGGGGATTAATGTTAGAAGCCGGCCTATATACTTCGAAATAAATTGTCGGCGATAGAAGATGCGTTATATCAGTTGAAACGATTTGTTTCCGATAAATATAATAATAATGTATGTACAAATGTTGTTTGGTAAAAATATAAATAATATAAATAAATATTCTTATCACTCACTTCGCGTGTCTCGATACGTGTCCCGCACATGTTTGTGAAAAGGATTTTTCATGTGCGTTGCATGAAAATAAGGTTCACTCCACGTACAACGATGATTTACAGTAATTCCAGCCGCCTCGAAAGACACTAGAATCGTTGTCGCAATCGTGGACATTTTGTTGAACTGGAACATTGTCGCGTTCATATGCATAAAAGTTACCTAAACAAAAATACATATTAAATAGATTTTCTTTATCTAATTTTACATTAATATTTCGTTAGTATTGAACGTATCGGAGTGAATTACAAAATACTTACTTTAGTCCAGTTGAATGCCAAAAGCACTGAAACAACGGATTTTGAGATCTGCGTGTCAGGTGGCCGCGTTCTCGCAAATGTCGGAAATTCCTTCTTATTCGATGTTTCGTTATGTGTGCAAAACTAGAAAATACAATAAAAATACAATTTAAAAATAAAAAGTACGATATTCAACGAAAACTTTGTATCTCAACTTTATCCAATTATATATATACTGTCAGTGCAAGCGCAGTACCACGTGTTCGTATAGAATCTATTTTATCGTATTGGTCTGCTGTTCCAAATTTGTGCGATATATACGCGGTAGCAGATCACTTCGAAGCAAATGAGAAACGATCGCGAAGAATATTAGAGACTATTTGCGTCATGATACGTGCGGTGCCACTTTTCAATTTAAGTAGAACATCGCTGCAATAATCCGGCGAATATATCTTACAGCTTCCCTTAAAGATTTTATCATGTTGAGACATGGTAGCACAGATCACGATATATACATATATATAGAACACTTTATACTTTATACTTATTTATGTTCATAAAGATATTTTATATCTTTGCCAATTATTTATAAAATAATTCTTATGTAATAAAAATGCTGCAATATTTAACTTTAGATAGTATCAGACCATCCTAGTAAGTTCATTTGACGATGCATCCTAATCAACAAAAGTATGTTAAAGAAAAAATGCGAGTTTATATGCTTAAAATAAATTTTAGTAACATTTTCGCCGCGTTTTCTTTCGGTACTTTATTCATAATTTCCTTATTTTTCTCGAAAATCGTAAGTGATATATACAAGTATATAAAAAGTTTAAGCAAAAGATTGTTTTTAAAAGACTTATTCAAAGATGCATACATGATGTCTTACTATGTTTTCATTAAAAATTTCAAATTTAACCCACGTTTACCCTACTCTCAGTACTTTCCGAAAAACCGAAACACAATCATTAGATAGAAGTTGAGATAAACTTTAGTAATAAAAATTTTTTTCCAACTTCCGACGACCGTTTGTTGATGAGAAAAATAGGAAGTGTAGATGGTCTGATACATCCTGTACATAATCATTTATCTACTCTGCGCGAAATATTTTCCGCGAAATAAGATTTTTATTTTAATTTATACAAATAATTGATTAATATATTATTAAAAGATTAATAAATTTATTAAATAGAGCTACTAGATTTTAACAGTTATTAGATTTTAAATGTTTAGGAAAAATAATAAGATTTCTTGAAAATATTTGTTGAAAACATAAAAGACAGTTAATTAACTAATAAATCGAATTAATATATGATATTTCTTGTTTCCTCAATGTCTATTTAAATTGACTAATAAATTAAAAAATCACTTTTCTATTCTTATTCTGTTAAGTTTCTTATTTCATGGAAATTCATCTACAATAGAAAGAAAATATGCATAATAACAAGAGCTTAAAATGAGGACAGTACTCTGTCTATAAATACTTCTTTAGAATTTCTGTAATCGGATTATAGTATTACGTAATGCAAAACGCAAGAAGAAAGAAATGAAAAAAATTTTATTATGAGAAAAGAAATCAAAATCTCTTCTCAATTTCCAATGCTGCACGTTAATTCACTTAACATTGATCCACAACGAACGTTCAAATTACAAGTATAAATTATTTACATATGATATCATAGGAATGTTGAATGCAGCCGCCATTCTGCCTTCATGAATGCATGTCTCCTGAGGTCCGACGTACGCGCTAACGTTTTTTCTCCACAAATCCGCTGTCATCAGGATGCTGGTTTCCTCCTCGCCATAAGTCTCGGCAATGAGAAAGTCCAAATTGTGCCCCCGTCTACCAAGCTCGCCGGCATTCACCTGCGTTTCAAGCAAATTATTTTCAAGGACGATATTTCGGAGAGAGAGAGATTGAGAGTATTAGAAAATAATAAACTTTATCTAATAATGCTTTCGTAAAAATAGTCTACGTAATTCATTTCTCAAAATTGTCTTTCTTAAGTCACAAAAGGCTTTTTTCACGTCTAACATGTTCTAATTGTGCAATGGTATACAAGAATAATGAATTGGAAACGTTATTTTGCGATGACCGCAAGTCGTTCCAGTTTCGCATAATAGGGACATTTAATCGAATAATCATGTTTCTACATGATTGGAATTGCTAAATTTAATTATCTGTTTCCGCAGTAGTAATCGTGGTTGCTGTTAATGCATTACAGCGGGGAGAGTGAAGTGGGGAAGATTATACTCGCCTCTTCCACGGCGAGAGTGATAGCGCCAGAAATCCGGAAACCGGGACGCTGATAATCGTAGTCGTTATAACGTCGTTTCGAGCCGGTGATGTACCCCAAAGTAAAGGTCTCGGCATCGACACCCTTATCATCGAGCAAAACGTGGATCACCGTCAGAAGCAGACACGTCCTTTCCACATTTGCCAGTAGCATGCCCAGCTATGCGCAGCTTTGGCATAGAAAATATGACAGTATTATTAACATATAGCGCAAGATCAAACTTACGGATTACTTGATCTATTTTAATACTGTTATTATAATATTGAATAATATAAAAACCGTTCTTGTCATGAAATTTTTGTTTAAGATTTCTATACAAGTATATATCATATCAAAGGATATACATATATCGAGATGGTTACTCAAGATTCCTGTAAGAGGATTAAGAGATGACGAGAAACCAGATTTCAATCAAATGTATCTTTACATTTACTTAAATATGACGTCATGCTCCATCTATAAGTATCTCGAGCATTATATTTTTATACAAGTCATCAGCAAAATATTGATACTATATTAATTTTTACTTTATTTTAAAAGAACATTATTTTTATTTCAATACATTAATAATGATATATTATTACTTGCATAATATTCTATAATTAATAACAGGGTTGGCAAAAAACTTTTTTTTTTTCATTTTAAACAAAAAACATTGTTTTTTTTTATTTAAAACAATTTGTTTCTGTTTTATTTGTGTTTTTTAAGTAACCAAAAAAACATATTTTAAACAAGCAAAATAATTTAGTAAAAGTCAAAAGTATGGTTGCAGGGTTAGAAGTTTTGTGACCGATAATGCAGCAAACATGCATAAAATGAGAGAACAATTGGCAAAGTGTGAAAAACTTGGTATGCCTGATATTATTACTTATGGATGCTCTGCACATATTTTAAATCTTCTTGCGCACGACATTGAAATTCCAGGAATCAAGGGACACATTTAAAAAATTGTAAAATACTTTCGAAACACGCATTTTGCCGCTGCTAAGTATAAACAAGCTGGTGGAAAAGCTTTAGTAATGCCACAAGATATTCGATGGAACACTTTCGCCGATTGTCTGGAATCATATGTTAATAATTGGCATATCTCATGTAAAATTTGTACTGACAATAGTGACAATCGAGTAGCAATAAGCTCGGATATTTCATCCAAAGTTAACGATATGGATTTAAAAATTAATGCAACTAATTATTTGGAAAAATTAAAATTAATTTCAGTCGCTTTAGATAAAGTTCAACAAGATTGCTGTATGTACAATTGGTGAGGCCATAGAAATTTGGATCGAAATAATAAATCATTTTAAACAAAACAATTATTTGGAGTCTGATCTTAATTGTGTTCTGCGGCGTTTCAAAATGGCAATAACACCTGCACATTATTTAGCAAATTTACTCGATCATCGATTTAGAGGACTTCAGTTAAGTCAGTACAACAATTAGATCAATTAGTCAGTAGAACAATTAGATGAAGCCATGGAATATGTCAATTCGTATCACCCTGCAGCCATTCCTGACGTTATGTCTTATAGAGCAAAAACTTCTCCGTTCAAAAATTATCTTTTTTCCGAGGAAACCATTAAAAATGTTAAGACAATAATATGGTGGCTTGCGTTAAAAAATAGTATTAATACTGTAACATTTGACTTGATAACACAATTTCATACAGTAAATGCTTCTTCTACTGGCATAGAAAGGCTGTTCTCAGCTTTTGGTTTAGTGCATACAAAATTAAG
>QKQZ01018481.1:0-13477 GCA_003595255.1 Solenopsis fugax
TGCGATAGTGGCGCCATCGGGCGGTGAGGCTAAGTACTTATCGGACCACCCTCGTATATATGGGACGTTACGCGTTAAGCGGGCCACCTCTCCTTCCAAAAATTAACGCAACGGAAAAAAATGTTTGAGGTCTCAAAATATTCGTATACTTGTGTACATTCGAATAGAACGTGGCGATTTGAAAAATTCAATATGGCGGCTGAAATATGGCGCCTGAAATCCACAAAAGTCANNCAAAAGTCACGAATAATCTTACAATATCTTCGATTAAAATGCTAAAACTTGACATATCGGCTTGAAAATGATTACTATAAGATTTTCGAGGTCGTTTTTCTCTTTACAGTGATTAAAAAAAATTTGCAAATTACGCCGTGTAAATAGAAGAATATTAAATATTAAGAATATAAATTAAAATTTTAAAAATCAATTTTCTCAATGAATATTAAATGTAACGCACAATGGATACGAATAAAACGTAAGACGTAAATGTGCTGTACAAGATACAACATAATTTATTATTTATTTACAGTGTTCATTGAGGAAACTGATTCTAAAATTTTAATTCTTATTTCTAATATCTAATATTCTTTTATTGTGCGTAGAGTCTAACTTTTTTTCTTACCCTTACTTTCTTTAAATTTTTTTTCCATAAGCATCTGAGTTCTTTTCCTTCTAAACCTACCTTCTTGCATTTTTTATTATGCTGTTAAAATTCTACTATATCTCTCTATCTTCCCATTGTCTTTACACGTTTTTTTCTCTATTAATTAATGTTTGTCGTATAAGATTAGAAAAAAAATGGAATAAAGTAGATAATCGTACCAATTGATATGTCGCATAATATAGAAAATATAATTTCTATTTGTTGTATTACACTCGTCATATGTTGAAAGAAAAAAAAAAAATATATAAGAAAACGCATCGTGTACGGTTCAAGCGTATGTGGTTCCGCTAAATGCTGGTATCGCACGCCCTTGACTGTTTCCGCCGGACGACACGCCAATAATCAATACGCATTATTTTTCCTCCATGTGTACGAATGAAAAAAGTGGTTGAATCGCGCGCTGAAACGTGAAGGAACTTGCGTGCGCGTGACGCGACGATGGTCGTATGAAATAAGTTACCCGATAATTGTGTGCAATAAGCTATTTATCCATTTTGATAGGCACCGGTCTTTCGGACACCAGCAGTACCGGTTCCGCTCGTGACACTCCACCACCACCCAGACCGCCAGCCAGGAGGCCGCCCGGTGCCGACATCACCGACATCGCCGAGTATACGCCACACGCCTATTGCAATATCCAACCGCCAGACGTTACCCACGTGACGAGCAGTACCCCAGTTGGGCAGCAGCAATCGGCGACACGGCGACCCGGCGCCGATCGTGTAAACCGTTACGCACATGTGGTCGAGGATCAGAATAATACGGGTACCACCGGTCGCTGGAAAGTCTCCGCAAAGATTCAGCAGCTATTGAACACGCTGAAACGGCCGAAACGTCGGCCGCTACCAGAGTTCTATGAGGACGACGACATCGAACTGGAGATTGCGGCAAATCCGAAAGATCCCAATGCTCCCAAACCCGAAGGTGGTTCTATGACATCAGCGGTGGGCGAAACGTTGTCGGTGCCATCGGGCTTGCCACGATCTCTCGAGGCCGCCATTCAAAGGTAAGCTATCAGTGCGCCAGGAATACCGCGTGAATTCGATGATTCGAGAGAGCGCGAGCGGACATAGTGATTCATATAAGAACTGTATAGTAATATTACAGTAATATTACAAATTACTGTGAAATATTACGGAAAAAAATCTTAAAGAAATATTATATTCCGATAGATTATATTGTAGTTACAATTACTGTGATTATGTATATTACAATGTAATATTTCTGTGATCTCTGGACAAGAGCTAGTCCTTAGTTCTTGTCAGAGCGTGGTGTGCGCTTTTTAGAATTTACACATATACTGGACCTTATACAGTTTAAACGCCGGTTCCGAATGGCCTAATTTATAATGGAAGGATTTTCATGACAAGATACTCTCGGTGATTTGCCATTGCCTTCCGAAAAGTAGTGATCGAATAGAATCAAATATTTCTGATCAGTAGGATTTGAACACGGAACTTCGGCACAGAGAACAGACGCACGACTCTGCGCCACAATCACATTTTAGTAATCCTTGTATTATATTGCGATATAACATAATTTTGAAATGTTACTGTAATATTATATAAATGTTACAATACGGCAGAGTAATATGCACCGCCGATAGATGGGCACGGCGGCGTTCTATTTTTCTAATTAGGAAACTGTGCAGGATAAAATAAAAGTCGCAGTCTTAGAGATTTCTCGGCTATGTTCTAATGAAATGATGCCTTTTGAAATCCCCAAAATTGAGCTTCAAGATAAAAGAAATTATATACAATATGATATATGTAAATAAATTCTATACGAAAGTACAACTGCAATATATTTGTAATATAAAAAATATTAAAATAATTTAATTCCTCTGCCATATTACATTAATACAACTATGATGTGTCATCATTATATTATTGTGATTCATTTTGTCGAATATTTTAATATTACTGTGACATCTGTGTAATATTTTAGCAATATTAATGCTATATTTCATTGTGATATTACTATGTGAATATTAATATTATATTACGTACTATATGGGAATCTATTTTTATGTTCAGGTATGGCTCGGCAACGTACAAAGCACCCGTTGCTACCGTCCTGGATCCTAATGGCAAGCTTTGCGTAACGCTTACATACGGAAAACTGCTCAGTCGCTCTCACAAGATTGCCTATACTCTTCTGAATAAGGCTCTAAGTCGCGGCGGGGATTGCTGCCTGAAACCTGGCGACAGAATCGCCCTGGTTTACCCGAACAACGATCCGATCAGCTTCATGTGCGCTTTTTATGGCTGTCTTCAAGCCGGCATCGTACCGGTGCCCATCGAAGTACCTCTGACCCGTCGTGACGCGGGCTCCCAACAGATCGGATTTCTCTTGGGAAGTTGTGGAATTCAGGTAAGCGGAGCACCGTCTCTTGCCTTAACCGTCAGATGACATTCCTTTCCAACAATATTTGCATGTTCAATTAGCCGTGCAGTCTTGTAATTTGCATTGCAATTTGCGTTAATGTACGTGACAGCTTATTCGAATGGGAATTACTAATGTCTATATGTATCTTAATATCTTTAGGTGGCACTGACTAGCGAAGCGTGTCTGAAGGGTCTGCCAAAGACGGCAGCCGGCGAAGTGGTAGCTTTTAAGGGCTGGCCGAAATTACACTGGTTCGTTACTGAACATCTAGGCAAGACGCCCAAGGACTGGTTACCGCCGCCACGGCTCACCGATGACACGCCCGCGTATATCGAATATACCACTGACAAGGACGGCTCCGTGATGGGCGTGACCATTACTAGGGCGGCGATGATGGCCCACTGTCGTGCTCTTACGCAAGCCTGCGGCTACACCGAAGGCGAGAATGCCGTCTGCGTACTGGACTTTAAGCGGGAAGTCGGCCTCTGGCATAGCACCTTGACTAGCGTGCTAAACGGCATGCACGTCATTTTTATCCCGTATGCCCTGATGAAGGTCAATCCTGCCAGCTGGATGCAGATGATTACGAAGCATCGAGCTAGTGTCGCGGTCGTAAAATCGCGAGATCTTCACTGGGGTTTGTTAGCAACTAAGGATCATAAGGACGTCTCTCTGGCATCATTGAGGTTGCTACATGTTGCGGACGGCGCAAATCCCTGGTCTCTCTCATCCTGCGATCAGTTTCTCTCGGTGTTCCAGTCTAAAGGACTTAGGCCGGACGCTGTTTGTCCGTGCGCTTCCTCGAGTGAGGCCCTTACAGTTTCCGTGAGAAGGCCAGGACGCGCAGGAGTGAATGCGACTGGTCGTGGAGTCCTTTCCATGTCCGGCCTGAGTTACGGAGTTGTTAGAGTAGATCAGGAGAACTCTCTTACGTCATTGACGTTGCAGGATTGCGGACAAGTCATGCCTGGAAGTGAGTTTTTAAATTAATTATCTTCAATGTTTGCTTTGTGACGTATTTTAATAACGATTTATTTTCATATTTTTCACAGGTATAGTAGTTGTCATTAAAATGGAGGGACAGCCATTTATTTGTAAAACGGACGAAGTGGGTGAAATTTGCGTGCACAGTGCGGCGACTGGTAGTCAATATTGGGGCTTGCAAGGACTTACCAACAATACCTTCAAGGTGTCGCCGTTACAGGTCGATGGTACCGCCTTAGGTGATGTAGAATACACACGCTCCGGCTTGTTGGGTTTTCTTGGTCCTGGAGGACTTGTGTTTGTCTGCGGATCGCGGGACGGTCTTATGACGGTGACTGGCAGGAAACATAATGCCGACGACATTATCGCCACTGTGCTGGCGGTCGAACCGATGAAATTTATTTACCGTGGTAGAATCGCCGTTTTCAGCGTGAGAGTTCTGAGGGACGAAAGGATATGCGTCGTTGCCGAACAACGGCCTGATTGCAGTGAGGAAGAGGTGCGTTCTGTAATTAAAGATTACTTAAGAAAAAAGAAAAGATCGAGAAATTGTTATTTTAAGAAGGAAATGTGCTTGTTAGAAACCGACTTAAGTATTTTTAAAAATTTATCATTATTTTATACAGAGCTTCCAGTGGATGTCTCGAGTGCTGCAAGCGGTCGATTCGATCCATGCGGTAGGAATATATTGTCTTGCCTTGGTACCACCTAACTATCTGCCCAAAACGCCACTGGGCGGCATTCATCTATCGGAAACAAAGCGCCGCTTCCTTGAGGGTGCCCTTCATCCTGCTAATGTGCTCCTCTGTCCTCACACATGTGTCACCAATTTGCCAAAACCGCGCGAAATTCATTCAGGTAAGTGAAGCAAAGTCTAGGCAGGTATCGCGTCGATATCTTTCAAGACTGACAGGTATCGACGTAAACCTAAATAATGAAAATCATGCAAACGCCAGCATTTTTTTTAAATGTCAGACGTTTTCTTTTTTTTTTTCAAAAGTCTATGTAAAAGATGATCTCATTTTAATTATCCATTTCAAAATATCTCCAAAAAAACATAAAAAAAAAAATATTTTAAACGAAAGTTGCACGGTTTGAAAGAGGATAAATAATGATAAAATGAATTTTCAAAACGATATGTAATTACATATTGCAAATTGCATAATTTTTTTGAAAAATATGTATATTTTCTTTACACACATTGAGTTTTTTTATTATTTTGTGCATAAAAGTATTAAAGCAGTCATCAGAAAAATAAATAGTTTACAAAATATTTAATATTTTAGTAAAATATATGCTAGAATTAAGTAGATATCTCCAAATCGATTTTTTGATAACGATAGTATAATATTTTTATATCTAGAATAATTAGAGGAATCATGTACAAAATATAATTTTATATAATTTTATTTTTAAAAATGATACTTTTCATGTGACTTAAAAAAATCAATTTTTTCGAAAATTGATTTTTAATATTATTTGTCCCCTTTCAAACCATAAAACTTTTGTTTGAATCTTTTTTTGAAAATATAATACATTTCTTTCGTGATATTTGAGGTGAGCAATTTAAAAACAGGACACTATTTACAAAGTTCTTCTTTTATTTGTAAATTAATTTTTTATAAAGTGTAAATGTAATGTAAAATCTGAAAAGAGATATAAAATAAGAAAAGAGATCAAATTTAATTAAAAAATGATATTTAACTAAAAAATCAATCATATTTAGCATGAAAAATTTAGTTTTAACGATGAGTTAAAGCAATTCAATAAACTTATTGAATTATACGTAAATTGTCTAGAATAATAGGCAGAGAACGAGAGAGAAGGGAGAAATAAGAGAGAAAATGTGTGTGTGTATGTGTGTGCGAAAATGACGGAAGAAGAGTAGCAAAAAATCGGAAAAAATGTATTATTAATTACAAATTTTTCTCTTTCTAGAATTCTATGTATATAGAATTAATAAATTTCATATTTCTATACTTGTTAATAGTCTTGGTGGAAATAAATCGCTGAAATTGTTGAATAACTCTGAAATAACTGAAACGAGTAATAAAAATTACTGAAATATTGAATATATCTCAATATGTATAAATTATACTTTTAATAGCGAAGTACTGTGCATTCTGAAGATAATATTAAAAATTATGGAAAATTAATTAAACGTAAAACATATATTTTTACAAATTTATTAATAAAAATTGAACACTGAAATATGCATATCATGAATTTTAAAGATAAGTAATGAAAATGATAGAAAAGTAATGAAACAGAAACAAAACAAACAATAATTAGTTTTTAATAAAAATCTTCTACTTAAATATTTTCAATATTTGTAATATAAATGTTTAAATTTACAAGTTATTATAATTATAATGATTAAGTTTATGATATTAAAAATTTTTTTATTTTTTTTAAAGTGCATTAAATCATTTATTGCTTTATAATTTCAAAACTTACTTGGACTACGTTCAGTCTGATCCTAATGAAATTATTTAACAGAATTGATTAAAATTCATATATTGAATTTTAATCAATTCTGTTAAATAATTTCATTATTTATTGCGTCTATTTTTATTTTGTTTACTGAATTTTTTATCATATTTTAACATTTTCTATTTAATTCTTATTGAAATCTTAATGAAAATAGGTCAATTGAAAGAGATTTTTATATGCAATTCAGTAATATTTCAGTGTTATTCATTACAATTTCAGTAAAATGTTTTCATTGGAGAGGAATCTGACACACATACTTGCATGATGTAATGTCTTCATACATACGTATTTCAAAGTAGATGTACAAGAGCCGCGATATAAAATTTGTCTATTTTTCTACTTATGTTTCTTTATTCAAATGTATTTGAAGTATTAAAATATTTGTTGAATATATATTTCACGAGAGCAAATTTTTTTAACGATTAAATACAATTGTGCATTTTTCTTTGAGATATTGTATGGTATATAATAACCGTTATGTATCTCCTTGGAAAATATTTGAGATTCATATTTGTTGCAAAATGCTGAGATTAGAACAAAGTCACATTTTGTATTTTATTAACAATCCTTATACTGTTAATTATGTGCTTAGCATGTTATTCCATTAAGTTAGTCTCCCTTCTTTTGGCCGAGTTCCGAATATCCTAAGTAGTATCCTAATTAAGTATAAATGTAATTGATTTCAATGATTAGTAAGAGGTTCTGTCTTTAACTGGACTATTTTATTGCTGGAAAAACCATATTTTTTTTATCTTACATTCCATGCTTTTCTATATTTTCTTTTTTAATTTCACACGTTGGTATTTTAATGTACAACGTAATCAATCTGGACTATACGATTCGTTAAAAAAACAGACGGAAATTCGAGCATCCATGGATCCAATGATTTGTGAATGCGCGTTGTTAAAGACCTGTGGAGCTGAAGACCCATAAACGCTTGTTTTGTCGGCGAAAATCGATGGCGAAAACCAGATTGCTCTAGAGCTTTGTTTTTTCCGGCCTCAGTCAGGGGAGAGTGTGTGAGCTACTCATTATTGGGTTGAGTGTTTGTGTTGGTTTACTAACGGAATGGTGCGGGGGCGTGTAGCGGGGGATTCTGTTGCAGATGTCGGTCCGGCCAGCGTTATGGTAGGGAACATCGTCCAGGGTAACCGATTGGCTTCCGCGCAGGGACGGGATATGGGTGTCCTAGACGAGGATAGTGATAATGCCAAAAAGGTTTGTAAGTTCAATAAAACTCAAATTTTGCAAAATTTTGCATCTTTTTGCAATCCAATGGTAAAATCTGATTTTTACCGGTATTTTCTAAAAAAAACTGGCAAAAACAAGTTTTCTATTAAAAACAAAAAATGTATAGAAAATATACAAAATCTTTTTATATTCTGCCTTGCTTTGAATTTAGTTGGTAAAGAGATTTTCAAAATAAAAAACATGAGAAACTTAATAAAAAATATTTTATAAATCCTGAAGCACTTCAGAAATTATCATTATGCAGAGGCAGGTTACAATATTTTGAAGGGTTATGCAAATTTCAGTTACCTAATGAAACAAGATGAAATAGTCAATTAAAGTATTTAGTAACTTTTATTCGCAATCAATAATTTTACCTCACATGATTGATCAACATGAAAAAGAAATAGAGATGACAAGATTGCCCGCGTTATTAACCTTTATGATACAATGTTTTTCTTATTGAACTCAAAATTAATAAAAAAATTTAGTAACAGTTTTTTTGTTTTAACAATATATTTCATATATTAATTTGAATGAAAAAAGATTATTATTATAAGGTTTCGTTACTATTGTATTAAACATTTATTGGTTTCGTTTTTCTTTAAATTATAATGATTAATATGATTTACTAATTAAAGTAAAAATATCTTGCAAAAATATCTTTTCATATAAATTTATATCAATATATTTCAGTATTATATATTAGTCATTATTATAGCCAGTTTTCCATTAGATAAAATCTATAATAGCAAAAATTGAAATTTAGCATGATTTTTCATTCATTGGATTTTTGCGATCAACTCTGATGAAACTCGATACAAGCTTATGTATGGTCACTGCACTAGTCGCTGAACAATCACTAGTAAATGACTGTTTAAGAAAAATATATTAAAATAAGACTTTCAAATAATAAATTGCAAATTAATATTGTTTTTTAGATCTAATTTTCATACAGATTTAAGTAAAATATTTTTTACTTAAAAATATAATTATATTAAGTTTTTATTTGTTCATTAACTTCAATTTCATTCAATTTCTTATTTGTCTGGTGCAGTGACTCTATATAAAAGAAAAAGAAGAAAGGAGGTTCTTTAATCTTTATATACTTTAATTTTTAATCTTTATATATTGTTCGTCTTTCAGTATCAATTTATCTCCGAAATTCTACGGTGGCGCGCTGTCAGCACTTCGGACCATGTGATATTTACATCGTTGAACGCGAAGGGCACCGTGACTACCTCATTATCTTGCTCGCAGTTGCACAAGAAGGCCGAAAGGATCGGGAATTTGCTCTTAGATCGAGGAAGGGTCAACACTGGGGACCACGTAGCACTTATTTTCCCACCCGGTACCGATCTGATATGCGCGTTTTATGGTTGTTTATACGTTGGTGCCGTGCCGGTGACCATCAGGCCACCTCACCCACAAAATCTCCAAACGACCTTACCGACCGTTCGCATGATCGTGGACGTCAGCAAATCCGTCCTCGTATTGACTAACCAGAACCTCCTTAAGTTGTTGAAAACAAAGGTAATTGAAAACGTTCGTCGATTAAAAAAACGAAGATGTATGTCGTCTTCAATTAGAGTTGTGCAATTTTCCGAATAAGAAATAACGAATAAAGAATAAAATTTTAATTTATAAATAAAAAATAATTTTTTATTTTAATAAATATTTGTCTATCTCGAATAATCACGAATAAATTTTTATTCAAATAAAATTTAATTTTTATTTATAAAACTTTTTCCTTATTCGGAAAATTATTCAATGCTGATTTTACCCCTTCAGGGTGAATTCGGGCAATAAAGAATATTTTTTTGTTTGTATATTAGGATATTCTTGATATGATAATGCAATATCAAAGTTTTATTATTTTTTTTAATTTTGTTTGTAAATAACAAATCGAAAAGAAAATACAATTAGTGAATAAAAGTAAAGAATAATAATATGTGAATAAAGAATAATGTGAATAATGAATAATGTATAAATAACGTATTATAATATAAACTAATTGTGAGAATAATGAATAATGCAAATAATAAATAAAATCTTATTTAAATAAAATAAATAACAATTATTCGAATGGTGCTAAACTCTGTCTTCGATCGATATTATCTCGTACACAAGTGAAAAATTTATTAAATTTAATATACGTATTCCAAACAATTCAAACAATCAAATTTTTATGTTAATTTAATATTAAATAAGATAAATATCTTAAAAAGCAACACAAATATTATTTAAAAAATAAAAAACAAAAGATGTAACATTTTGACATACAATTTGGAGACAAATTTTGGAAGCATTTTTCTTCAGTAAAAATTAAAACAATATTTATAATACGTTGATACATACGTTTTATTCATTTCTTTTAGAATTTACATTTCAAAACTACATTATTTTTATGTTATTTGTTCCTTTAAATCCATAAATTATGTTATTTGAACATTAAGAAATATTGAATATTAATGTAACACAAAATATTCAAAGAGCACACTTACATTATGTTAAATTAACCATCTGGTATGTTAAAAATTTACAGAAACAAAAATTTTTATCAGGATCGATTTTAACATAAATACAAAATGTATTCTGCTACGCGTAGGAAGCGAACAACGTGGTCGACGTGAAAAGTTGGCCGATGATCCTAGATATGGACGACATGCCAAAGAAGAAGCTACCAGTGATGTATCGGGCGCCCACCGCGGAGATGCTGGCCTATCTGGACTTCAGTGTCTCGACAACGGGCATGCTCGCGGGCATCAAGATGTCTCACGCGGCAGTCACTTCGTTGTGTCGTGCCATGAAATTGGCGTGCGAGCTTTATCCCTCCAGACACATTGCCCTATGTCTGGACCCGTACTCGGGCCTTGGTTTTGCCTTATGGTGTCTCAGTAGTATATATAGTGGACATCATTCTATATTGATACCACCGTCCGAGGTAAGTATTACAATTCTTGTGCTTAGTGAGAGTGTGAAAAGATTTAAGGACGTATTATTCGTACGATCTCTGCAAAATTGAAATTGGAATTGTGTTAATATTTATATTTTTATATATTTGTATAATTTTTATTTTAAATAAACTATATACACATACGAAAGTTGCGTGAATAAAATTATATTTTTATACTTTATTTACTTTAGTTGTTATTAAAAATTAGTATGGAATAGTAATTTTTAACTAGTTAAAAAATTAAAAGTTAAAAAGTTCATAATTTTTAACGTATTTAATTTTAAATAACTTAATTTTTAACTTCAACTAATTATTTTTAAAACAAATTTTAACTAATTAATTTTTTCCTAATATATAAAAATATGTGTAATACATTTTTAATTTTGTTACCAGGTGGAAGCCAATCCTGCGCTCTGGTTATCAGCGGTCAGCCAGTCTAGAGTGAGAGACACGTTCTGCTCATACGGTGTAATGGAATTGTGTACTAAGGGACTCGGATCCTCGGTTCATGCGCTCAAGGCACGTGGTGTCAGTCTAGCGTGCGTGAGAACGTGCGTTGTCGTCGCCGAGGAGAGGCCACGGATAGCATTAACGACGAGTTTTAGCAAGCTGTTTTCTGCACTCGGTCTGAGCCCGCGTGCAGTCTCCACCTCTTTCGGCTGCAGAGTAAACACTGCCATTTGTTTGCAGGTAAAATTGATTATCAAGATTATTCGTTTCTATGGATTCTGCACAGAAAAAAAACCATTAGTATCAAATAAAAATCAATATAACAATCATTGCTTCATATGTAAGCAAAAATATTCTATTTAATTTGATGCTTGGGGTAAAGACAGGTTATAAACTCTGTATATAATTTAACATTCACCCTGTATATGATTTAACATTCTTTAAAGAATTTGATTTTAAATTCCAGCAAAATATTTTTACTTGAATATTATAGCATATGCAATATTTTTTCATGTAAGCAAGTTATGTCTGTTTAACGTTATACAATTTCATTTCAATATTTAACATTTTGAAAATAAAGATATTCTCAGAACAAGAATTTTTTTTTTTCTTTTATGTGGAGACCTATTCTTATACATTATTTTATTCATTCTATTCCATAGGGAGCATCCAGTCCGGAGCCTTCGACAGTTTACGTAGATCTTCGTGCATTACGTAACGACCGAGTTTCTTTGGTGGAACGAGGTAGTCCGCATTCTCTGTGCCTGATGGAATCGGGCAAGCTGTTGCCCGGTGTGAAAGTAATCATCGCCAATCCCGAGACCAAGGGTCAATGTGGAGACTCGCATCTAGGTGAGATCTGGGTGCAGTCCTCACACAACGCGAGCGGTTACTTCACTATCTACGGCGACGAGAGCGATTATGCTGATCACTTCAACGCGCGACTGGTTACCGGTAATACGAGCGAGGTCTATGCGCGGACTGGCTACCTTGGTTTTCTAAGAAGGACCGAAAGCGTTCAGCAGTCGGTGATTAGCGACGTGCCCGGTGATACTAATAATGTGCCCGAGGCCGATCTCGTACCGAGCGATCCGGAGCTTCATGACGCCGTCTTCGTTGTCGGCGCCCTTGATGAAGCCATCCTACTGCGAGGTATGCGCTACCATCCGATAGACATCGAAAACAGTGTCATGCGGTGTCATAAGAAAATCGCAGAATGGTAAGTTCTTTCAAATTCCAGTTTAGTTTGGATGCAGATATTTCTCTCTGCTTATGACTACCTTGACATACGAATTTTTTTACGATTAAAAATGTACGATTTACAAAATTATGCATCGCGATTATGATCTTGAGAATCGCAGTGAATGTGATATATATCGCATTGCGATTTTTACCTTATATTGTGAAATGTGTAATTTTGTATCATAAACACAATTTTAAATCACGTGTTATTTTATGTTGCAAACACCATTTTAAATTATATGTAATTTTATGAAATAGAAATTATTGGAGAATCGCCGATCGACGTATTTGCGTCGGTTGGATTCCGCCGAACTTTGGTGCCGGTTCGCAGTAGAGCGAGACGCTGAACTTCTTGGTAGAACAAACACTTTATTATTAAATTAGTTATCACAAGGCACTCGTAGAGTCTGACCACCGTGGGCTCACAAAAGGCGCGTACAGAGAGTAAATCGCGAAACGTACGTAGGGCGTAGTACCGCTAGAGCTAGTGCAGGAGCGAGAGTGTAGGCCGCGAGCAGGAATGCGAAGCACTTCTCCCCGCCGAGCTACTCGATCCACCCGGAAAAAGGGGGAAGTGTCTCGCGTTATCCTGTGGCCATTCGATTAGAGAACCAAAAGAAAGGAACTTAATAGGAGCGAGACGTAAATGGACATCGTCGCCAGAAACTCGCGTCAACGCTCCAACAGAAATTATATTGGTTTTTTATTGCACGTTAGTCGAACCGTTTGCATGGTATAAAAAGAATTTTATAAAATATTTTACAAAATATTAAACAATCATAATAATTAATATAATACTCAAAATTATTAAGTTGAATTAGGAAAAGAAAATATTAAACTATTTATAAATATGTACAAATGTACAAGCATTCATTAACTAATGATCTAAATATTAATTTTATAATACTAAATATTAAAGTTATTTTTAAGAAAATTAGATATATTTTTAACAGAAGAATATTGTTTTTAATCACTTGTTAAAGTTAAAAGATTATATATATGTATACATATATGTATGTAGGGGAGACCAGGGCTATTCGTTGCAGTTTTTTTTCTTTTGCGTTTCCTGA
>QKQZ01018482.1:0-10036 GCA_003595255.1 Solenopsis fugax
AGATTATAATTTTTTCATTTAATTATGTTTAATTATATTAAATAATATTTTATTTTTGTATTTATTTTATATGTTACAGTTGATAAAGACATCTGCCGGTTATGTTTCAGTTTTATTAGCAATGCAAAAATAATAAAGTCAATTTTTATATATATATTCTACCTAGAAAAAAGGTGTAAGCAGAGTATTATTATTTCAAATGTATATTTAACATAATATTATAATAAGTGTATAAAATTAAAGTATGTATTTCACTATTATAAAAAATATTTATCTGATTTTAGTATAAGCAAGAAGCTTTACAAAATAGCAATTGTCTTTTGTATTAACATTTTTACGAACACAATCCATTTTAAATATTTGACTTATTTTTTTATTCAATTAAAACTTCTCCGATTTATAATATGATACCGTTTAATTATTTAATTACATGCAATGCCAAAATTTTCTTTCTATATCTCTGTCAGCATAATCGTTAGGAGCATAGTTTCATAAAGAATACATTACTTTATTTAACAATACACAATGTTATTCCCTACTACCAACAATTTTAAACTGCTTGTTAAGTTCAGTCGTTTCAAAAAATTTTAGGTAATATTCTCCGTAATTCATTAAAGTATAATACATTTACAAAAATATAAAACAAATATAATACATAAAAATGTAATACAAGTTGTATACAATTTAAAAATCTTTAGATATAAAGTGATAAAGTATTAAAATAAAGATGTATCTTTTTACAAAAATATCATCAAATAATTATAATTAATATTAGAATAATATACACAACATTTACAAAAAATAGATGAATATTACTGCTTCAGTTAGCATACCTTTCAATCTCATATAACATACATATTGCATCCTTTGTTTCATTACTACGACACTTATGCCTGTTTCCACCAACGGAGATTAATTTTAATCTCAGCTTAACTTACTCTTTAACTTTCATTAAGAATTGGAAAAAGATAAAGAGTAAATTAAACTGATTGTCAGTTATCAAAAACGAGAAACGGCCCGTCGAAAGAGATCGATCGTCTTCTTTAAATCATCGATTTTCCCGTATTAATTTTACGTCAGCTGTTCAATGACGGGAAGACAGCAAAATCACAGCCTCAACACTATTATACAATAAATATAAATATTATTATAAATAATTCGTTATTAAATCTTTAATTGAAAAATATGCAATAAGGAATTTAATTTTCTGTGCTTATAATATAAATTATTAAGATAATTTGCATCATACTGCTCTGTTGTTTACTTAGATACTAACAGAAGTAAAAGAGGTGTAAATGATGCGTTTGAGGTATCTTATATCTGTAGCGTTAAACGTTTGCGGTTACATGTCTCTATTGTGTAGTAAGCGAAAATTTAGTAACACAAATATCATTATACATATAAAAGTATATGATAAAAAGACGACAAGAAATTATATCTATATATTACTTATAAAAGTAAAGGAATATATTATGCAGCATATGATTACGAATGGTACATGCTGAAACCGAAAGAAGCGAAAACTTTGATAATAATAATAATTATAGCCAACATACCCTTTCATATTATTGCTGGAAAAATGTTTTCTATAACACTATCGATATTCTGCAATGTAAGTAAATCATTCATTATTATTTACATTATTTATATTATTCGTCGAATAAAAATTAAGCTACTGGCAACCAACATATTATCGATGTTTCATGTATAAATTAATAAATTATATGAATGTTTACATATCTATGCATATGAAGGGTTTTCCAGAAAAGCCAAACAAGTCCAAAAAATTAAATTTTCAAGAAACAGAAAAATTTCCTCCTCTTCAAATAGTTTATATAAATATAGTAATTTTTTCCCCAGACATAATACACATAAAAATAATGTTGACTAAGGCTTTGATTATTATTTTGAGAATCTATTTAAAAAAAGAAAAAAAAACGAAAACGTTTAGGATATAGTTTCGTAAACGGACAATCTCTGATTTCGATAAAACTTTCCCAAAAGCTTTATTTAGGGTTAAAATAAAAGCTCTTAAAAATATTTCTGGCGACTCCCATGACAAAACTATTTTTTATCATAAAATTAAAAATATATATAAACATTTTCTTTTCTACAAACAACTCCAAATAATTTCCACTTGACTTTAATATTGACCTTCAAATAGTCAAGATCATTCATCGTCCGTTATTAATAAATTATTAACAAAATGATTTTCATAAATAGACTTTAATAATAAAAATAATTTTTTAAAACCCAAGTGAAGCAGTACAATTGTAAACTTCGTTTCGCTGCTAAGCAGAAGAAGGTTTTGTGGGGGGGGGCTACGTTTCGCATGGAAAGTTGGAATCCATGAGAAACAATACCATTGTAAACCTCATTTCGTCCTACAGCAGGAAGACGTGCGGGGGAAGGTATCCCAGGCTACATGAAAAGACGAAAACTCATGTGTGTTAGAAATAATTTTGTTCCGCGTGTTATTATATGCGCCGTAAATTATTGAAAGGCAATAGGAGAATTACTTTTGTTACAATATTGCGTTCTGGGCCATGTGACCCTTTTTTTGTGTGTACCCTTTTTCTTTTGGTCAAGCGTCGAGCGTGAGGACTAGCCCGCATTCTGTTAGTTCGCCATAAGCGCTGTACTAACTAACACGCATTCTTAGAAATAAATAATTGATACGTAGACTTTGTTCAATTACTGCGCATATCCCAGCAATGTGAAACAGTACAATTATTGTAAACCTCATTTCGTCCCTAAGCAAGGGGTGAGGTCGTCTTCGCTTCACGTTGAAAGTCACATACATATGTAATGTAAATATATTCTATAAAAAAAATTCAATTTAAACAATAGATATTTTTATCATTTTATCTTAAAAAATTAAGATATATGTTTATGAAAATTATTTTGTTAATAACGTTTTAATAAACAATTAACCATGACCTTAACTTTTTCAAAATCAATGTAAAGTCAATTTGAAGTTATTTGAGGCTGAGTGTATGAAAGGAAATGTTTACAAACATTTTTATCATTTCATTTTTAAAAAAATAGTTTTATTATAGGAATCGCCAAAAATTTCTTTAAGTACTTTTATTTTAACCCTAAGTAAAGTTTTTGACAAAGTTTCATCGGAGGTTGTCCGTTTTCGGAACTCCAACCAATTTTTGTATTTGTTCTTTCGGGAATTTTAAAATTATTGTTTATTTATATTCTAAAATATTTTACATTAATTATTTCTTATAACACTGCGATAATGATGAAAGTGAAGGAAAAAATATTATTAAAAATATAAAGCAATAAATTTTTTACTTTCTATTTACAAAATTTTACAAACACTTAACAAAAACTTTTACCCTCTTATATATCTCTTTTTATAAATATAATAAAATCTTTCGGAAATATATCTTTCTGGATCAATATATATACGACAACGTACATATTAAATTTTATTCATTAATTTCGCTACACGAAAAGAAATTACTTAGGAGCATCAATTAAATTTAATTAATGCTGTTTTTCTTACATTAATGTAAGTAGCTAATTCGAATTTTTCTGTCATTAATAAAAGTTGGCTATTAAAGAAAATACATTTGCTACAAAATTCAAATTTATTAGCTAAAATTAAAAACTTCCTTTAATGAATAGCTAAGAAAGTGAAAGATTCCTCAATTGTTCAATATCTTACACGCATAAAACGGCGCATTAAATTAGCAATTGTTTATGGAACGTTGCCATATATATTTAATTGTAGCTATTTTAATAACTAAATTGAGCTGCAGCAAGGACATTAACCCTATTAACGACATCCCTATTTTAAGAACATATTTTAGCTGCCATGGTTATATTTCAGCTTCATTGATTTTATCTGCATGTAGCATTACAACTAATTGTGAGTATTAAGATCACAAGTGTTTCAAACTGTATTTCCTCAGAGATAAATCATCATAGAGTATTCACTTACTCTTATTCGATGAAAAAATACCAGTAGTAACAGAACCAAAATATGATATTTTTCGTAAGCACTTCATCCCACGCAAGAGAAATAACATCAATAACATTATTACTTATGTGTACAAATAGTATTAATCTCTTTTTTTTAATGCACAGACTCATCACATGCATAATTTTGACCACAAAGATAATTAATAGTTTAGATATAAAAACCTAACTATTTCTCTTATATTCGAGCACGACAACGCACAGCACCCGTCACCGTCACGCTATCATAAGATACTGCCATAAATATCGCGCGCATGGGCAGTCGGAGGGTTCCCATGATGGGGTAGAGGATGGCACACCCTCGCATGCAGAATGCGCATAATCCATTACCCGGTTATAAGAGAGGGATGAAAGGAGAGGAAGTATTAAACATCAAGAGCAAAAAATTGCTATATCACCTATCAATATTTACGAGGTACATTTCAGAAACTTTCTGAACTGGGGATATACATATATCGAAGACAGGGATGTATGCATGTTTTCCTAAAATATAAAAGAACAGGAGAATTCAAAACACACTACGCTTGCAGGTAAACTTATAATAAAATTATTGTTCAAAAGATTAAATTAAAAATTCTGACGATTTGTTATAATAAAAACAATATTTCTATTATATTTGTTGTCCAAATTCATATTCTTGATATTCTGTTTGTTTATTAACAATAAATCAATTTGCGTCACATTATTAATAAATTCATGTCAATACTTATAGTATATATTGTGTTTAGTTTACAAATATATTTAAATATAAGTAATTTAAAACTAATATTTATATCTGCGACCCTGTTGTTAGTCGTTTCTGTCTATTTCTTTTTCATCTCAAACGATGCTATAGCATCTGATAATTATAGTTGTCTCACTGCAGTGTGAATAGACGTTTTTGTAACATTAATGATCCTTTACACTTTGTAGAACGACTATAGAGTTTGCCAACACGTCGCGGAAGAAATTATTGTTCCTAGAGGCCTGTTTCTCGTCTGGAAAAACAATGTGCAACATTGTCAGTCTCAACATGGACATTATTGAGACTAATGGAAATACAGGTACTTGCAATAATGACGTTGAAAATAAATCATAGCTTATGCTCATAAACATTAAAATTATTAGACTATCAATATTTAACTCCCTATATTTTCTTAATTTAATGTACAATTAATATTTAAACTATTAAACTTTTTGCAATTAAATCTATGTTCAAAAATGATTAAAATGTTTTACACAATATTATTGACAAAAGAGGCTAAAAATGTAATGTCAGAGTAAACTTTTATAATTATGAAAATTTTTTTAGCTGCATTATATTGCTATTAAATCAATTTTTTTATTAATTCACTGAATATTTTCTAAATAAAAAATTTATCGACACTATCTTTTTTAACACATAACTTTTTTGATAATACAAGAAAATCATTTTGAGTTATAATAATAATTATTACAACGTTTATTTTCAGTTGTAATTATTTAATTATTACATTTTAGTGTTCAATATTATATACACTTCAATTTTTAGTATGACTAGAACAGAATTTACTCTGACATATACTTATAATTATTCTCACACTGTGAGAAAAATGTTCGATCGGATTATCCGATCAAAAAATAACAAACGGATATTCCGATTAATTACATCGGAATATCCGGAAATAAACGGATAATCCGTTCAAAAAGTGACGGTTTGAACGGCTAATCCGTTCATTTCCGGATATTCCGATCTAAATGATCGTAAATATCCGTTTGTTAATTTTTAATCGGATAATCCGATCGTTATTCTCCGGACATTTTTCTCAATGCATAATTACATGTTGAAAATAAGCATTAAGAGTAGGGAAAAAGTATCTTCAAATATAATAGCTACTGTGTCACGGGCACAATCAATATACGATGTTTCTAAAATTTTAACTTGTTCTCTAAATTTTTTCTTTATTGCATTTATTTTCATCAATACGTTACAACTTTTCTACATATTTTCCGTAGGACTAAACACACTTATTCTAAAAAAATTATATTTAGTCCATCTTCGAAAAACTTGACAAAGTTGTTTATCTTATAGCATTCCCAAAATTTTTGGAAACATCGTCTTACTAACAAATACTCTTTTATTTAGATTTCGAATGGGCAACTCGGTTAAATCGTCTGTTACTAAACTTTGTTGGAATTTGGCCGAGTGCTCACAAAAATGCCTATGATAAATTCTTGTCGAACTTACACGTAACATTCACCATTGTCATTATTCTTGTTGTTGGCGCAATTCCTACAATACATTCGCTAGTGAGAACTTGGGGTGATCTGATGTCAATGATAGATAATCTACAATTCACTTTACCATTAGTATCGTCCATAATGAAACTCGTCGACATATGGTGGAACAAAACAGGTAGGGGACACATAAAATCTTGAATGCTATACACACATATGTAAAATTATTCCATTGCATTCCAACTAAATTCCCTTAAATCTTCTTTTTTAAGCTCAAAGGATCCCGCACACTTTATATGAAAAAAACGATTTCTGTCAAATTGAATAAATTTTTTATATGTGGTTGTTTTTAGGATGCTGATTAAAAATTTCGATGACTATGACCTTTCAAAGATTCAACTTTTTAGTTACGGAGCCTTAAATTTCTCAAAATTGTGTTTACAGAAATTATGTTTTGTCTACAAAACATCACTCATATTAATACACACAACACATATTGTGTTTGTGTGTGCTCGCGCGCGCGCGTGAGTGGTGTGTGTAGAATATGCAGTATTTAATATTAAGTATAATACTATTTATAAGTAAGATATAAATTATAGAGCGGACTAAAGTGAATCAAAAAGTCCTACATCATTTTTCAATTTTCGCAATAGTTATGGAAATAATAATTATTAAAAATCATCGGAAATGAGAGCGTATCCGCCCGGCTTGTAATCGCGCGGCGAGATGCGACAACCTTTTTAGAATCTTCCTGCAACCATCCAGCCTTCTTTCGGACCTTTTTAACAAAGCAAAATTTAAAAGAGCCTACTCTAAATGAGATGAAGTATTTAATGCTTTATTATTACATTCAAGTAATTATTTAATAATAATAAAAGTAGAAATTTCTGCGGTCATGCTCATTGAAATTTTTAATCAGCATTCTAAAAGCAACCACATATAAAAAATTTAGCCAATTTGACAGAAACTGGTTTTTTTTAATTAATAAAGTGAGCGAGGTTCTTTGAATTATTGCGACAATTTACTTACACCTCTATAGCATATATCTGCTTTTATAATTGTAGTATAGGTCTTAAAGAGAATGTTACATATAAACGAAATTCTTAATTTTAAAAATAACTATTAAAAGAAAAAGAGAGCAAAAGAAAAATTTATTAAAACTCTATATATTTGATATATGTATATATTAGATTAGCTTCATAGTTCTGATTTCCTTTCTACATTTTCCACTTCCAATTTATAATATGATATTTATGATTTCTCCTCTTGAAGATCTTCTAATGGTCATAAATATGATTGCTGAAGACTGGATAAAGGACAAAACCCATAAAGAACGGTGCATTATGGTAAAGCAGGCGCAGAATGCCAGAATTATCACAATGGTCACTTATTCCTTTATGTTCTTAGCCTGCATTTTAGTCATAATTTTACCTTGTTTTGGAAAGTCTGTAAGATATATAACGAATATCACGGATCCAGTTAAAATCTTACCTTTCCCAACTCATTATATCTATGACAAAAATCAAAGTCCGTATTTCGAGATCACATTCACCGCACAGGCTCTCGTCATCATTATGTGTGTTGGGTCCTACAGCGGTGTAGATAACTTGCTCGGATTATTGATATTTCATTTGTGTGGACAACTCGAAATTCTTAAAGAAAAACTAATTAACATAAAGCAATTTAAAAATTATAACGAAGACATAGCGATCATCGTGAAGGAGCACATACGGCTAATCAAGTTTCGTAATTATTTTAATATTCTGAATTTAGAAATGATTGAAACTAATGTTCCGCAATCTACATTTTTTAAAATAAAATGATTTATTTTATTATATAAAATTTTTCTTCATGGAAAACTAGATATTATAAATTAATGACTAAACTATTATATAATTACACAATCAAAGTTTTAAATAAATATAAATTATTTAAAAAACCGTGTAATAACATATTCTTTCATTATTTCATAAATTTTTTTGAAGGTGTTTTCGTATTATCGAAAGTACATACACTTTACTGTTACTGGGACTACTAATCTATTTCGGCACAATATTCTGTTTATACGGATTTCTAATTCTAACTGTAAGTTTTCAAAAAACTGTTTAAAATGTTTTTAATTTGAATAAAATGGAAATTAACAATATGATTTGTAATTAAGATAGTTTGTCCGCGACAGTACTATTAAAAAATTAATACTTGACGAGACATGAAAAAGCTCAATAATTATTGTTCTCAAATCAATGATACATTAAAATGATTAGAAAAAGATTGTTATATAAAATAAAAGTATATGTTCATAAGAAGTTAAAATTACTTATTTAAAGTAATATGTAATTAATAATATAAATTTTTTGCTGCATTTAAAAAATCATAGTCTTATTTTACAAATCAAGTTTTATATTGCTTTACTAATTTTTAGATACTTACAGAAGGAAAAGGGATGTCAATGATGCGCTTTATATACCTCGTTTCTATTGCGATAAATGTTTGTATACACATGTGTCTTTTTTGTACCGTTGGTGAGATTTTGGTAACTAAAGTAAGTACGGATATGCTAAAAGCCCATAATACATACATAGACATCAGAAGCATTTCATAACGTTACTTGTAAAGTGCGAAGCTCTATATCAGGCAGCTTACGAGCACAAATGGTACAAATTGGAGCCAGCAAAGGCGAGGAATTTGCTTCTAATAATGATTCGAACTAACAAACCTCTTTATATTACGGCTGGAAAAATGTTTCCTATGACAATGTCGATGTTCTGTAATGTAAGTAATTTAATGATTATCATACTAATTATTTAATTTTTATTAAACTTATGGTATAATAGAATAATAATTTTAGTTGACTCTAATAATACATTAAGTCTAATAATAACACATTGTGTTATAAGCCATTGTTATATTGAGATTATAATGTTTTACACTTAATTATTTTTAATTATATTAAATAATGTTTTATTTATTGTATCTATTTTATGTGTTTCAGTTGATAAAAACATCTGCCGGTTATGTTTCAGTTCTATTCGCAATGCAAAAATAAACAAATCAATTTTTATATTTATATCTACCTGGAAAAAAGGCGTAAGTATAATATTGTTTCAAATATATATTCAACATAATATTATAATAAGTATATAAAATTAAAATATGTATTTTATAAAAAGCATTTGATCTCAGTATAAACAAAAAGCTTTACAAAATAGCAATTGTTTTTTGTTTTAATATTTTTACTAATATCTACAATCTTGTTTAAATATTTGAATTAATTTTTTTATTCAATTAAGATTTATAGCATGATACCGTTTAATTCTTTAAATGCCAAAATTTTTATTTCTGTTGACATAATCGTTCTTAGCATAGTTTCATAAAGTATACATTACTTTATTTAGTAATACAAAATTCTTTATTACCAAAAATTTAAAGCTGCTTATTAACTTCGATCGTTTAAAAAAATTTTAAGTGATACACTCTGTAATTTATTAAAATACAAAACAAATATAATCCATGAAAATATAATACAAATTGTATACAATTATAAAATCTATAGAAATAAAGTGATAAAGTATTAAAATATTGATGTATCTTTTTACAGTAACAAGTCATCAAATAATTATAATTAAAAATTGGAGATATTCGACCGTTTCATGTAATACATACAAATTGAAATAAGAACGCCTTGTACGGTCAGCTGGATCTTAGTGCTATTTATAAATTTTACTTGTGTTTTCTTATTTCANGCTGGATCTTAGTGCTATTTATAAATTTTACTTGTGTTTTCTTATTTCAATTTGTATGTATTACATGAAACGGTCGAATATCTCCAATTTTAAATTACGCG